>BOPM01000737.1:1939-13054 GCA_022179025.1 Porites australiensis
ATCCGTTTTGTGTGTTTCTCTGTTTCAAGGTTCGTTGCTTGTGATCGTGATTATGATTGACGGCAGGGATAAACACAATTGTGAAGGTGGCTTTTGAACTTTAGAGTTCGCATGTTTGTGAAAAGCGCAGTAAAGTCTCCGTGCAGTTAGTGAGGCCCCTGGATCAGGCGGGATCAATGGGCAGTTAACGGTCTGTTTTGGTATACTTCTGGTTTTCATACAATACAATATTTCTGTCTAGTGTAAATCAGCTCAGTCTGTCGCATTTTATGCTCGTAGAAGGAAAACAATTTTTGGAATTTCCGGTTACGTCAAATTAGTCACGTTATACTGTCACGCTATATTTTGGGGCACAGAGGGATTGGGGGAGGGGTGCGTGGAAATAATGCAAATTGTTTCCTGTTTAGAATTAATGGCTAACTTGTTTATTTTTATTCATAATGGTGGAATTTAAAAGTTATTATACAGCCCTCACTTAAAAATGGTACTCTTTTTTTTTGGTTACGAAAGTCTTTCAAAAGGGTACAATGTTCTGAATGAGTTTATGTTTCAGTCTAACATGAGATTCTGTTGCCTGTAATGGTTGCCAACAAGGTTTTAGGGTAGCCTGAGTGTGTATAGCCGCCCCCTCCCCTCAGGAAAAATAGCCCCTTTGCAGCCCAGTTAAAAATCGCCTTTCGGCGATTCTTGTTATAATATGAAATATGTTGTGTCAAGAGCCATAATAGGACAGAGAGGGACACTCAGGGCGTTGGCCGGGATATCTTAATCCCAAAAAAGTTATTTTTAGAACTATGCGGACCATGCGAAAACAGTTTCCGGTAAACTGATTGACTTCCGGAAGACTCGCTTTCACGATTTCAGCGCGCCAAAGCGAGGCGGCGTCAACAAATAAAAAAATGGCGGCACAAGTGGAAGGACGATATGGAGTTGATAAATTGGCCTTCTTCAACAAAAAACCTACCATAGAAACTGCGTTAAACTTCTACACAAAAGGTTCCTTTACAGGCAACGGTAGAAATCGGTTAAAGCGACCGCGTGACCATCGTTTTTGTTTGAACAGCTGGAAAGAGGACAAGTAGCATTGCGGCCCGGATAACCCTTGAAGACAAATGCGCGGGTCCTACAAAGACGACCGTACAAGCAACCATGTGGACGTATTTTCTATTGAAAGAGGAAGGAAAAGAACGTATAAAGGTTTCCAGTATTTTTGTCACGGACATGACCGGGAATCTTGTGGAACACACCTTTTCCTGCTTGATTGATATTTTGTTCCGCACTTCCAATATGGACAATTAGCAATTCTTTATTGAACACGAGGTTAGTAGAAGCAGTGGCAATCGGTAAACAATAGGTTTGATCTTTACAGAATTTTCAAACATTGCAAATCAAATCGGAAACAATAGCCTAATGGGTTATATGGAATCGCCAGAAGTTTAAATTGTACTTTCAATCCTAAGAAGAAAAGTAGAGCTTTGTTTTCATCTGTCGACTCGCCAACTTAGAGGAAAAAGCTAGGTTTTTTGTGCAGCTAATTTGTGCTGTTCTTTGTAAGTGCAGACAATGGTGGCGCGGTTGCTTGAGGTAAGGAGCCGTTTCTCTGTAGTTTTCTCTGTCCAGTTGAATTGAAATGTCGAGCTTTCGTTAAGATTTGCTTTCATTTTTTTTTTGTCATAAGTCAGTTGAATTTGATTTCAGGGGAAAATTTGTCTTTAAAGGAAATGTTGAGTTCACACACCCCTTCTACTCGATTAAACTGTAATTGGCAACATTCCATCGAGCAAAAAATATTGAAACTTCGAAGTCTTTTCATACCTTCAAAAGAGTGGACCCTAGGATTTTGCCGAATTCTGAAAGGTTCTTACTCTAAAAAATTGGCAAAACAACGAGCTCGTGAATTATTTACTTGCGAAGCTAAAACACTACAAAGATCACTGAGTGTGTATCCTGAAACCGATTTTTGCTTGTAAAAACATTATTTGTGTAAGGTTATTTGTGTTTTTCATGTTGCAAACGGTGCTGAAATGAATACGACAGTATGATAATCTCATCTGGAGTTTATTTACTTTATGTGGTTTTACCTAGCCTCATATTTTCCTCATACACCTGTAATAATTAACCTTTACGGATCCTGCACCACAATGTATAGGTACGATTTCCATAAAACCCAAACATTCGTTATGTGTGTTAAACAATATAAGCTTGCTGCATGTATAATAAATGTAGGGGTTTGGATGCACAGGACCTTTTGATGTTGTGTTTGCCACTTATTGATCCAGCAAGTTTTGCCTACTTTAGTAAGCACTCATGGTGTTAGGTGTCGGTTGCTGAATGTAGTCTTTTCTTTTCTTCTCTATAGAAAGCACTAAAAAGTGTTAAGAATATAAACTACTGCAATAAGTTCAAGCTGTGTATAGCTTCTTGTTTATAATTATGCCTTATTTCTTGTACCTCCCCTCCTCAGTGAAAGCCTAATTAACTCATTTTCTACATTGAATGGTGTGCACACCCCATATTAAACAGACACCCTGTATTCAGCCGTCAAATAGCTCAAAATGTGGCAAAACGTTTCTTTCCAAAATGTAAGAAAAACAAATCTGTACTTAGTGGATATCTCTAATAAACAGAAAGCAGCAAAGTTTGTGTGGATGCCCGCCCAATTCTAATTACACAGGTTTTTTTTTAATTATAACAACTTTTAATGCATAAAAATAGATGGTAAAAAGAAGGATGAGTGAGGGTGTAAAGAGAGAAGAACTGAGTCCTTATGCCAGGCTGGCTCCCTCCCTGAGGATATAATATAAAATACAACATGTAAAGGTTTCATAAAACTGGTACATCATTTATGTTGTGTGGTTGTGAGTCTTTTAGACTGTGAGCAGTCTCTCTTCAGCTCGAAAATCTGTAAGTGAGATTATTTGTGAGGGCGCAAATTCGATGAAGGTCATATGCTCAAATACAGATCAGCTTAACTGATAATAACAGGCTCAATTTCCTGTGATGTCTTAGTGGTTGCATGAGGCCTGATCAATCATAATATGCAGATCAACATGTGAGTTTATTAGATTATTTAAAGGGAAAGATTGGGGTGTCATGGTGCAGAATGCCTTAAAAGCAAAAGATTACACACTTGCTCTGCCTGCAGACTCGGCTTTAAGAGCATTAGAATGCAACATTAATATCAATAAAGTCAACGTTTAAACATGTTGAAATGCAAAAAGGTGCTCACTTTACTATTGTCTGTACTATACTTCTGATTCGTTTAGGCAGCAAAATCAAGAAAACTTTGCACCGCAGCATGTATATGAATCCTTATAACAAATTCTTATGAGTCTGAATAAAACAGGCATGCCAGGAATAAAAATTTAATGTAAAGTTTTCTTCAGTTGGTTATTGTTTGCAGCTCTTATGATTGGTTGAAACTTTTTAACACAAAGAAAATACCCCTTAAAATGGGTATGGATACATTTATTTTTGAAAACATTTTTTTGTTTTTCTGAAAATATGGTTAGAAACTTTTCAAACATACTGAGCTATCCATCTGCTTAACATAGGATGTAACTTTTAATATGGGGTCTGCTTAAATAAACAGGTTTTGCCATTCATTATAGAAAATGAGTAATTAGGTTTGTATTTTTTCCTGTGTGGGAGGGGAGTATAAAAAATAAGACACAACTCAGTAAGAAGCTATACGCAGCTTGAACTTATTGCAATAGTTTTCATTCTTAATACTTTTGAGCACCTTCTATAAAGAAAAAAAGAAAAGACTACATTCAGCAGCCGACACCTAAAATCATGAGTGCTTAATTACTAAAATAGGGAAAACTTGCTGGGTCAATAAGTGGCAAACACAACATCAAAAGGTCCTATGCATCCATGAATGCCTGAAGCTTGAATTATGCTGTGGTACGATTTGCATTCAAACCCTACATTTATTATACGTGCAGCAAGCTTATATTATTTAACACACATAACAAATGTTTGGGGTTGTCCTTACCTACACATTGTGGTGCAGGATCTGTAAAGGTTAATTATTACAGGTGTATCAGGAAAATGTGAGGCTTGGTAAAACCACGTAAAGTAAATAACAAACTCCAGATGAGATTATCATACTGTCGTATTTATTTCAACACCGTTTGCAACATGAAAAAACACAAATAACCTTACACAAATAAACCTTTTACAAGCAAAAATCGTTTGCAGGATACACACTCGGTGATCTTTGTAGTGTTTTAGCCTCGCGAGTAAATAATGCGCTAGCTCGGTGTTTTGCCAATCTTTTTAGAGCAAGAACCTTTCAGTATTTGGCAAAATCCTAGGGTCCATTTTTTTAAGGTAAGAAAAGACTTCAAAGCATTCAAAAGAGCGTTTTGCGATTAACTTTACTGAGCAATATTTTTCGCTCGCTGGAATGTTGACAATTACAGTTTAAAAATGGAAGAGGTGGTTTTGTAAACTCAACATTTCCTTCAAAGGCGAATTTTCCCCAGAAATCAAATTCAACTTATGGCCAAAAAAAATAAAAGCAAATCTTTACGAAATTTCGAGATTTCAATGTCAAGAAAACTACAGAGAAACGGCTCCTTACCTCGAGCAACCGGGCAACCATTGTCTGCACTTTAACAATATATATATTTAGCCACAGCTAAAAGCGAAGCTCCCATTGATAAATTTATGACTTAAATCAAACAATAATTTTGTATTCCACAAATCAGTTAACGTAAGGGCACATTCATGTGACTTTTGAGGGAACAGCTAAGTGATTTTGGAGTGAAACAAATTTTGTATCGAGCTGATATAGCCTTATATGTACACCCAAAAAATAGTCTTCGGCCACATTTAAGAGCAATGATGGCTCTTGATCACAGTAGATAAGGCGTGCAAAACAAACTCTTGGAAAACAAATCAGACCGATTTTTTTGCGTTCGACAAGTTTACAAATTCTTGCCAATAAATCTGGGTGCGTGCAAACCAATCTTTTATTTTTTTTTTTATACACCACATCTGAGGAGAAAGAGTACTATGAGGCGCTGTTTTTATCATACAGACCTCGTACAAAATGCAGTATTTCACAATTTTTCAAGACAAATTGCATTCATTCAATATTCAGGACCATAGAGGCACGCGTGGACTTTTAATTAGCGAAACCGTTCAAAAAATTCCCAAAATCACCTATACGGCCAGCCGGTTCTAACTTTTGACAAGCGCCAAATTTGCGAAGAAATTTTAAAAGAGTTACGCTTCAACGTGATAAAGAATTTACTGAGTCTATTTTTTATTAACGGTTTTATAACGATGGGTAATCTTAAAAAGCGTTTGATACGCTTGGCATTTTGAGTACTCCTGCGAGCGATGTTTATGAACGCCTGAAAACAAACGGCAAAGCGATGAAAATTACACTTTTGAGACTACCAAAAATCAATAAAGGAAAATAATTCGATAGAACATTTACAGAGACAACAATTTTCATTCACGAAAACAAATGAGCATTTAAGTGTGTCTAAGAATCCTCAAGTCTTTACTAGTAAGCTTAAAGTTTATGGAGCTCCGCTATTAAAGAACAACACAAGCTGCACAAAAAGCCTTTTTCCCTGACTTGGCGAGTCGACAAATCAAAACAAAGCTCTTCTTTTCTTCACAGGCTGGGAAGCAGAATTTAAAGTTCTGGCGATTCCATATAATCCATTAGGCCATTGTTTGCGAAAGGATTTTTTAACTGCGATTTGATTTGCAATGTTTGAAAATTCTGTAAAGATCAAACTTTTGCACATACCGCTTTTCACACATGAGTTGATCCGTCAAAACCGTCAATCAAATTGAACTTAAATGGTCTCCTTACTGATTTTCAATCTTGGTGAATAGTGGCTTTAGGAATATTAACCTCGCCGCGAATATTCCGCTTCTATTCACCTCGTGTTCAAGAATATTAAAGTGCTTAATTGTTAATTGTCCAATGTGAAGCACGTTTATACAAAATATCAGTCGAAGCAGGAAAAGGTGTTTTCCACATAATTCCTGGTCATGTCCTTGAGAAAAATGCTAGAAACCTTTATACGTTTTTTTCCTTCCTTTTTCAACAGAAAATACGTCCACACGGTCGCTTGTACGGTCGTCTTTGTAGGACCCGCATTTTGTGTTCAACGCTTAACGCTTATCCGGGCCGCATTGCTACTTGTGCTCTTTCCAGCTGTTCCAACAAAAACGATGGTCCACGCGGTCGCTGAATGTACCCTTAACTTAAGTGATTTGTGGATCACAAGTTTATTGGTAGATTTAGATTATAAATTATTAATGAAAGCTTCGCTTTTAGCTCTGGCTAAATCTATATATTACAACATAAACGTTCAAATGTTCGGCAGCTATCAATAAATCCTTAGTTTTCATTTTAGGGAGAATGGCTCAGCATACTTAGTTTTAGTAAGATCATGTAAGTATACCTGACCGGAGTTTTTACTTTGTTGCAAGGAAAGAAAGGTAGGTACGTGTCTGGATGCCGATCTCTCGACATACCTACATGTAGTGCCTGACCCGTGCGACAAAAGGTCGGGATTCACGAAATCAAGAAAAAAATAATGAAGCAACTACAGAATAAAAGGCGATTCTGACACAGTTCCACCTTAGAAATGGTTTGATTATTATTGAAAAAAACTTTACGATCTTCACTTAAAAAGTTATCTAACAAAAAACACAGCAATCCTCTGGATACCGAAATCAGGAAAGAAAATCATTTTCAAAATAAAACCTTTAAAAAACTGAATATAAAACATAAAAAAACTACAACTTTTTTACCCTAAAGTAAATGAGCTGATTAGTAACGAAAAGAACCACAAATTTTGGGATACTCTAAAGTCAATGAGCGAAAACAACTTGTCTTATAATAATAACGAAAACCCGACCAATAAACTTTATGATCATTTTAAAACGCTACACTCAGCGGCAGCACCTGATCCTAACACATTATTGGCATTTCAAATAAACGTGTTAGACGATAAAAGGCGTTTGGAGGACAGCAACCATTTACAGTCGGAATTATACAACCCAATATCGATTGAAGAGATTGATAAAGCAATTAAAAAACTCAAAAACAAGAAGGCCGCTGGACTTGATGAAATACGCAATGAAATGATTAAAACAAGCTCAAGGTTTATAGCGGAGCTCTCGCGAGCGCGAAGCAGCGCGCGCAGCGGAGCACCATGGGTAACAAAATTTGGTAAACTATCCATCCGAGAAATTTTGGTTATGACGTAGCGTACGCCCACCCGTACACACACTTCATGTCAGCAGATGTCAAATGTCACAATAGATATTGCACAACTTGACTAGCCTTTCATTTATGTAAGCCATCCGTATGAGTATGATTAGATTGACAGCTGTCAAAATCAGACATCCGCTGACAATTATCACATGACCATCTCCCCGGCTCATATGAAAGACCAGTCGTTTTGACCCAACATATAAGCTGATATAATATGTCACACATACCAATTCAACATAAAAACAAAACTACGCCGGACAGGGTTGTCAGTCGGCTGACAGTAGTTTAAAGTTATATGCGCAAATCAAATTAACGTCAATTGACAGCTGTCAAAATGGGACATGTGCAGACCACTATCAGAAAAATAATAACGTGGGCTCAGCTCCCCTCAGGTACACGATCTGGCATTTTCCACTACAAGCCGGACAGATATGTCTTACTCACACTCGTAGTCTGTTAATTCGAATATTCGCCACTCTAATGAAGATTAATTGACAGCTGTCAAACTAGAGTGTCCGCTGACCATCATCACCTGACTATATCGCGGGCTTATTTTTCTACCCATTGAGGTCACGTATTTTTTCCACTGATCACGGGCTCAATTCGAAGCCCCATAGGTTAGAGAATCTATCCATCCTAGAAAATCTGGCAATCACGTGACTGCACACTGACCACCCAACCTTCCGTCCTTCCGCACCACAGGCACACCAATGTTTAATCTCACACTTTCTTGCGAGTTTGGGAGCCTGCAAACTGATATTGTACTTCCATGTTTTGATTAATTGACAGCCGTCAAAATAGTGTATCTGCTGACCAGTATCACCTGACCGTATCGCGGGCACAGGTATCGACCCACTGAGTTCGAGTGTTTTTTGAAGTTATCCGCTGACAAGTTGCTTCTTTTCAAATGATCGCAGGCTCAAGTTCCATTTTTTTAAATGCATACGAAATACGTCGTGTTTATTAGCCGCACTTTTAAAATTTTGCTTTCAAACTGACCTCAGACGCGAAAATTCAACCAGCTTTATACATGCAGGGAAGGCAATCACTTTTTACTTTTCTCACCATAGTCACGCGTTGATCACGCTCTACGTCCAATTTTTATGCTCTGATTGGTCAAAGTTTGGCAGGTGAGTTCTTGCGGAAAATTTATGCAGCGTCTGGAAAGCTGAAGCTGACAGAGTTTTGTGTCATCTTCTGATGTTTTAACTGTCTATTTCTACTTGATATACAAAATGAAATACAGCTGCTATCAAGATTGTTCTGTAATTCATGGCTGGTTTGTTTATTACGCTTTTGGTTGAGAAATGCACCGCTTGTCAAATAGACTACTCGCTTGCCCTTGCTTGAGGCGTATAAAGAGGGTTGAAAAGTCTCAAGCGATTCTGGCCTCACTTGATGACCTTCAGGAGCAGTATCTCGTCTGGCAAGCCTGAGCAATTATTGTCTTTGATGTGTTTTTCTTTTCGGTTTCCTGAGGTCGAGCGTAGTTTATGCGGCTTAAGCAAGAGAGGATAAAGGGGACAGAGAAGGTATCCCCCATACACACCCTATTCCATAGGTAATTCGTCTCGAGTTATTTTTATAATCGGGATAAAGTCACCTCGCGCGCTGCGTGGATGTCTCGTGGTGGTTTCGCATGACTAAACGCCGTGCAAAACATGTCGGGCGAAAGGCAATGAAAGTGTGAAGAGATCGAGAGCATTTCTGAACATTGAAGCGAAACGAGTCGGCACTCACCTGGGAAAAGGAATCGCTGGACTCTTTGACAACCCGTGAAATCAGTTTAACTCGAAGTTGTAGTAACCTCAGTGCTTTAATAAAATGAGAAATTTCCCCGGTCTATTGAAACCGGTCGTTTGTACAATAAAGCAAGTAGGACGCCAGGTGTTATTTTTGTTGAATAATAAAAGACTGATAAAAGAATAAATATCAAACCAGAAATTGCTGTCTTCAAACTGTAAATCATAAATGATCCTGAGAGAATATTCAGTGTGTTAAGGATTTCCCTGCTGTACTGTTAGCTGTAGACAAGAGAAGAAGGGCGATTCTTTTTTTTAATTCCCATTTCGCCGACACCGCTTTAGCAGAAATCTCTCTTTAGTCGTTTTCGTCGACAAAACGAATAGCAATATTGCTCTCCGCGTCTTCCGCCATTTTTTTCTGCGACAATTCGTGAAGGACGCGTGGCTCTGAGCGTGGATCATCCACGAAGAACACATTTGCGCTATGTGATTGTCTGTTGTCTAATGCCCCTTGGGATCTGTGGTCTTAAAACTAAGTCGAGACGAATTACCTATGGAATAGGGTGTGTATTGGGGATGCCTTCTCTGTCCCCTTTATCCTCTCTTGGGCTTAAGTTTATTCAGGACAATGATCTAGCCTACAATAGTGTCAGGTTTAAAAAACCAATGACCGCAAATTCAAAGAAAACGTTCCGAAGAATATTTAGTTATGATTTTGGCTGTAAAAGGAAAGCTCTGAGCGATTTTCTTGCCTCGAGCTCATCTTGGAAAAGAGTAAACGCCGGGAAGCCGGCTTAAAACATAAATAAGCTTATGCTTAAATGACTCATGATTTTCAGAGACAGTTTACTCTCAACAGTTGTCTTCGTGAATGAAAATTATTGTCTCTGTACATGTTTCACCGAATTATATTTATTTTATTGATTGCTAGTAGTCTCTCTCGCAATTTTTATCGCTGCACCGGTTGTTTTCTATGGAATGCCGTTTGTATCAAAAATACTTCTTACCATATGTAAACCTTTACATTAAATATACAAAACATTTTGCTTTATGAATAAAACATCTTAGTTTTAGTATAAAGGTTATAGTACACAATTCAAACTTGTAACAAAATATATAAAACTTGTTGAAAAATTTTAACACTTGTTAGGTAATATATCAAACTTGTTAAAATATAAAACTTGTCATGCAATTCATAAAACATGTTGCAAATATAAACTTGTTTTACTATAAATAAAAGTCATGAAAATTCTCGTTGTAAATATAAGTATATAAAACTTGTTCAAAAATATAACTTGTCACGATATATAAAACTTGTCACGCAATCCTGAAACATGCAGGGGTTGTTTGGCAAACGGTTGGTTCCCAGTCTCTTAATTATTCCTCTATCACGGCGGATGATTTTACATGCATTTTGCGCAATGAATTCAAATGATTTATTGAAGAACTTCCCTACGAAGAGATGAGGCAATATATTTTTACAGAAGAATAAGCAGTTGCAGATCGGTTTCTCGTTCTTTCAGAAAGGATTTGCCGCGAATTTGTGTTTTTCCTTCGCATCTTGAGTCTCGGAACTGTGATATCAGTGAGGACATAACTGAGCTGATCAAGCAACTCCTTAAATTGTGCGAAGGTCTAACTGAGAGGTATAGAGAGCGCATAAATTGGCTTGAGGAAGACTGTAATGACAATAGTTTTCGATGCCAACCTGTACCATAGTTCGAAGACAATGGGATGGAAGCAAACCCTGCTAAACATCAAGGGATGGTTCTTGGCAAAACCGATTACCCTTTCTCCTTTTTAACCACAAGATGCCTAGATCTCTTTGGAATATCTCTAGACAATGAACTTAATTTCAAGGATCACATATCCTCTGTATGCAAAAAATAAATAATCAGTTCAGTGTCTTCAAAAGATTTGGCAAACTTGTCTCATCTGAAATTATGCTTCGCCTTTATAAAGCGTTTATCTTACCCCATTTTCACTACTGTTCAATGATATGGCACTTTTGTAATTCAGAAGATTCTGTCAAACTGGACACCTTAAATAGACGTATTTTAAGATTTGTTTTAAAGGACTGGGACTCGAACTATGATGCTCTTCTAGACAAGGCTG
>BOPM01000737.1:68214-83735 GCA_022179025.1 Porites australiensis
TTTGTTCAATAATGAAAGACTAATAAAAGAATAAATATCAAGCCAGAAATTGCTCTCTTCAAACTGTAAATTATGAATGATCCTGAGAGAATATTCACTGTGTTAAGGATTTCCCCGCTGTACTGTTAGCTCTATACAAGAGAGGAAGGGCGATTCTTTTTTAATTTCCGTTTCGCTGACACAGCTTTAGCAGAAATCTCTCTTTAGTCGTTTTCGTCGACAAAACGAATAGCAATATTGCTCTCCGCGTCTTCCGCCATTTTTTTCTGCGTCAATAGACTATTTTACAGTTGTAGACTTAGTACCCTAGCCTTCGAGTGAATGTGAGGCTGACGGTGACCTTGTTTTGATACAAACCTCCTTTGCTTTGTTATTGAAATTGCCCTTGAAAAATACTAGTTAGCGTAAGAATAACTTGATTTACATAATAAAGCAGGAAGGTTTGTATCAAAACAAGGTCACCGTCAGCCTCGCCTCCATCCATAACTGTAAATTGGCCTATTCGTGAAGGACGCGTGGCTCTGAGCGTGGGTCATCCACGCGGAACACATTCGCGCTATGTGATTGGCTGTTGTCTAATCCCCCTTGGGATCTGTGGTCTTAAAAATAACTCGAGACGAATTACCTATGGAATAGGGTGTGTATGGAGGATGCCTTCGCTGTCCCCTTTATCCTCTCTTGATTTTAACCATATACGAGCATAGGATATATGAGGTTCAAGTCTACATCGCAAATGTCTACTGTCAATTCAAAAGTCAATGGTTATATAGCTGATGATCTTGAATTTGACTCCAAGGCAAGTTTTCGAACACTTCAAAAACTCGATGAAATTCTAACAATGGTTGTTCACGTAGAAAGTTACAAAGTGGATTTTCTAAATTGGTTACATACCATGAATGAACTAGTCATAAAAAAAAAGAAGCTGATGCTTGGGTAAATTTGGATGAGATTTTTCCTTATTTGTATGGATATCCTATTTATGAAGATCAAGATATGGTCAAGAAACATGAAGAAATTTGCCAGGTGGTGAAAAGTAAAATACGATTGGTATACTGATATATAGATTTAGCCAGGGCTAAAAGCGAGGCTTCCATTAATACATTTATAATTTAAATCAAAAAATAAACTTATATTCCACAATTCAGTTAACTTTAGGGCACATTCATGTGACGTTTGAGGGAAAGGCTAAGTGATTTTAGAGAAAAATAATTTGCAAACAGCCCAAGATAGCCCAAGATAGCCTCTTATGTACATCCCCAAAATAGCAATCATCTTCGATCACATTTAAGAGCCATAATGGCTCTTGATCACGGTAGATTAAATAGGCCTGGAAAAAAAGTCAGGCCGAATTTTTTGCGTTCGACAAGTTTACTTTACAAAATCTTGCCAACAAATCTGGGTACGTGTAAACCAACCTTTTATACCATTTAAACGTCAAATTTGAGGTAAAACAGTACTATGAGGCTCTGTTTTTATCATACAGATACATAATTTACACAATTTTGCAATACAAAGTGCATTCATTCAATATTCGGGACGATCGATCAAAGCACAAGTGGACTTTTAGCTAAACAGTTAAAAAAACTTCCAAAATCACCTAGTATATATGGTCAGCAGGTTCTCACTTTCGCAGAGCGAGCTGTGGTCGTGTTTGAATGAACATTAACAGAGTTACGCTTCAACATAATAAAGAATTTATTATGGTTATTTTTTATTTAATGGTTTTGTCAATGTGTAATCTTCAAAAGCGTTTGATACGCGCGGTCTTTTTTAGTACTCCTGCAAGCGATGTTCACTGAACGACTGAAAACAAAAGGCACAGCGATTAAAATTTCAAGAGAGACTACTAACAATCGATAAAAGAAATATAATTCGATGAAACATACACAGAGACAACAATTTTCATTCACAAAGACAAGTATTAAAGTGTCTCTTTAAATCCTGGGTCTTCAAGCTTAAAGCTTAAGTTAATGTTTTAAGCCGGCTTCCCAGCGTTTGCTTCTTTTCAAAGATGAACTCGAGGCCAGAAAATCGCTCAAAGCTTTCTTTTACAGCCAGAATTATAACTAAATATTCTTTGGAACGTTTTCTTTCTATCTGCCTTGAAAAATGTCTAAAGGCTTTATAGTTCCGTAAGCTTATGTCAAAACTGCATGATACTCGGTCAGATCATTGTCTCAAATCTTGCAAACGTGCATAAACTATAGCCGCATAGACTACGTTCGACTTTATCAAATTAGATATTAAAAAACAAACATCAAATAAAATAATTACTTAGGCTTACCATTTGAGATGCAGCCCTGAAAGGTATCAAGTAAGGCCAGTATCGCTTCAGACTTTGCAACCTTCTTACGCATCAAGCCAAGGTGAAAAACGAAAACGATGACTAGCCATGAATGTTAGCTTCAGTTGTCAAAGTAAACAAAATTCAAGATGCTGCATAAGTTTTCCGCATGAACTCACCTGTCAAATTTTGAACAATCACAGCATAAACACTGAACGAAGAGCGTGACCAACGCGTGATCATGGTGAGCAAAGTCAAAAGCAACTGTCTTCCCTGCCTGTAATAGTTGGCTGAATTTTCGCGTCCGAGGTCAGTTTGAAATCAAAATTTTAATTTTGCCGCAGAAATAAATAGATAGATAGATAGATAGATAGATAGATAGATAGATAGATAGATAGATAGATAGATAGATAGATAGATAGATAGATAGATAGATATTCTGTTTATTTCACCCACTTGCAGCAATAACTGAATTGTTGGGGAAGGTCATTGTCACATACAATTAACCATTTACATACATTCACTGAACTTTAGAAGTTACAAAGTCATTAATTCTTCTGGTATGACCATGTTGACGTCTTGGAAGTTGGACCCTCATACTGTAATGAGACTCAAAAGCGGCAGGAGAGGGGATGATGTTCTTAAGGGGGGACATTTGGCGTGCAGTGGCCATAAACCGCTTACAAGCTCCTACTCTCCTGTCACTAAGAGATTCCAGGCCGGCCAAGACCAAGGCTTCCCATAGTCTACCCGGCCAAATATTATTTTGAGGGCTTTCTGCTGTACGAACTCAATTAACTCATCAAGATATAAAGGGATCGCAGCCCAAACTGGCGAGGCGTACTCAACAATGGATCTAACAATACTACAGTAGACTAACACGAGATCGTTAGTGCCCAGTCCAACTCTCTTAAGGGTAATTTTATATGAATTAAAAAAATTAAACTTAAGCCTGCGATCATTTGAAAGCTAGTAACTTGTCAGCGGATAACTTCAAAAAAAATACTTGACCTCGATGGGTCGACACCTGAGCCCGAGATACGGTCAAGTGATACTGGTCAGCGGATACCCTGTTTTGACAGCTGTCAATTGATCACAACATTGATGTCCAATATGTGTGCATTATCAGTTTTCCTGTGCTCTCAAACTAGCTAGAAAGTGTGAGATTGAACATTGATCGTGATCTAGTAAAACAAATAACTGGTCAGTGGACAGCTTCTAAATAAATCATGTCACCTTGATGAGTTGACACATGAGCCCGCGATATGGTCTTGTGATACTGGTCAGTGGCTATCCCGTTTTGACAGATTTCAATTGACCATTTTGTGAATGTCTACTTTGTGGACTTGCCAAGACACGCCTGAGACACCCCTCCCTCCCTTTTGATAGTCTCCCCTACCCCACCCTTAACAGTCTGTAGACGCGTACGTACTTACGTACGTACGCTTGGTCAATCACGTGACAACCAAACGAAAAGAGGCGGACCATATTCTATGAGTATGGGGCTCTGACCCACGGGCCCTTCGCGCGCGTGGGAGCCCGCTATTAATTTTATAACAGTTGTTATGAAATGATGATAAAATGATTTTGAAAAAAATGATTTATAGCTCAGAGAAAAGAAATGATTGTTATTTTAACTTTATCTGGGTATAGGATATATGGAAAATAAACAACAACCAAAGAAACCCGTAAAGTTAACCTCTCGGTATTATATTCATCCTCTCTTTAGTAATTATGCTGCCTCAAAAAAGGGAGTCATAATCAGTGTTAAAACACGAAAAGAGATGAAACCCAGAGTACATAACAAAACGGGTTATTATTCAATTTACATTTATGATGATCAGCTGGATAAACCCAAAAATCATCATTGGCATCGTTTTGTTTACGAGGCAATAAAAGGGGAAATTCCCGAAGGGTTGGAGATCGACCATATCAACGAGATTAAATCAGACAATCGATTAAAGAATCTGGAGTTGGTATCGCATCAAAAAAATATTGAATTATCAAAAAGCAAGAAAGTTTGCTCGAAGAATTTACTGACAAAAGAAAAACAGATATTTGAAAGTTTAACTAAAGCATCATTAGAATTACAAATATTATTGCAATACAGTATCATTAATTTCAAATATTTGCAATAGGAAAATAAATCGTAGAAAAACAAAATCCAAGAAAGATGGAGAGGATTACACGTTTAAATTCGTAAATCAGTAAATATAAATTTATTATCATCATTTGATAATAACTTTAGATGAGGGGGAATATCCAATAGGTGATTTTGAAATAGAGTTTGCCTATACTACTATAACAATGATAATGATAATGATAACAATAATGATAATAATAATAATAATAATAATAATAATAATAATAATAAGGACTTTATTGGATAACACAGTCACTGGAATTTCCAGTAGTTTTCACTTTGTCAAGAAGCGCCACGTTAACCATAATGTTTAAATCAGGGGTCCACCCAACGACTGTTTTCTGTAAAATATCTGTTCAGAGAAGCAAATATTGCCTAGAATTTTCTATTACTTGAGGACGGCTAAAAATTTCTAGATGAACGTTCCGTGCATTCATCCACAATTTTGAAGCTTATACCTAATAAATTCCCTTCGAATAAAAGTAAAAGTACTCTGGAAAGCCTAAAAAGTGTTTTCAATGTATTTAGGAGGAAACCGTCGTTGGGTGCCCCTGTTAAAATCTTTATCAGTCGCATGTCAGCATGAAACCGATAAAGAGTAATAACAAATAAGTAAGTAATTAGTATAGGTAATAGCACGATTTGTAGTAATATTTGGTATAAATACCACGAGTGATATTTCAAAATTGTTATACGTAATTTCACGAGCCGTTAGGCGAGTGAAATTTGCGACAATTTTGAAATATCACGAGTGGTATTTATGCCAAATAACACGTGCAAATCATGCTATTATTTGCTTATACTACTACCCGCAAAAGGTTTGTAATTTTCACATGTAGGTATTTCAAATTAAGCTGAAATACCACTGCTCTAAGCCAATCAGATTGCAGAAATTTCTCATGTAGTAGTATAAAGTCAGCTATAGTAGCGCCGTTTCTTGTTCATAAACCCATGTATCTACTAAGTTAATTGGTTCGATTTGAATCAAAACTTGTGTATTATTTTTTTATGTCAGATTATGTTTGCGAGAGCCTTGTCTCCTGTACGTCGCCATAACCTACTCCTTACCCACTGTTTTTTACCAAACAAACGCGTTTGTAAATACCAGATGCTTCAAAAAAAAGCCAAGTAATTTTAAAATTCCATTTAGTTAAAGCCGCGAATAGAAGGAACATACAAGTCGATCCAAATATTCGACAAATATTAAATTCAGAAGCGAATCGAGTAAAGCACGTTGCTGAGCCAGCGTTGCTGTACTGTTGAACCGAACAACAGCGAGACAAAATGTCCATCTGACTTTTCTCGACATTTAAAAGAGTATCTGAGTGAAGTAGGTCTGCTGCTCGGGACGGTGTAAAGACATAAAACATGACTAACATAACATTTCGCTTGAACTTTTTGGTTGAAACATTAATTTACGTTCAAATATATTTTGAAGAAAGTTGGTAATCACCTTAATTTTCATCTCTATTTCTTCTATAAAGATCGAAGCTCATGCTCGAAGAGAGGACAGCCTGCCTGTAGTTTTATCACGTAGTTGAACGCACGGGGCTTCGGGAGTGACCTGAGTATTTCATGTTCGTCACTTATAATTAACATTACACAGTTGCGCATAGTTTATTTTGACAATTTAGCTTTAACAAATGCATTTTTTTTCACTGACTTTAAAAAGTGATAAGTTTGCTTAATTAAGTCAGGTTAGATAAAGCCGAGCCTTGATGGTCATTTTTACCGCGTAAACTCTCCTCAAAGCACTGCTAATCATTTTCACTTCGCACAGGATATGTACTCCATTGGCCAGTCCCCACCTCCTCTTGACTCCAGCCAAGATTACCACTTAGTCATGGCAACCGAGGAAGAAGGTCACACGTTCTTACACTTTCAACGAGCTGCTAACACCGGCGACGCAAAAGACATCCAGTTCACGGTAATATTACAGTGTATTTTAGCTTCTGTAATTCTGTGACGAAAGTACCAAAAATAATAAATGCGATTTAGGTTTAGTAAGTCAAGTTGCTTTCAGTCGTTCTACCCTCTCTAAGTATTACAGCAAAAATGTAAGCGAATGTTTGTGTTTTTTAGGATAATGAGGAAGTATTTTTTGTTTGGGCGCTACACTCGTCATTTGATGCAACCAACAGTTCTGTTTATCCATTTCATGAGAGGAAAGGCTCAAGTGCGTTTAAGCAACTGATTCAAACAGGTGGTGCTTCTATAACACAGTCAATGGAATCTGAGGCGATCCTAAACTCTGCTACACTAGATCCAGTTTGTGCCTTGCCTTCTGCAGACGACTGTGAATTGAAACAGAAACCGTCACACGGAAGAGCCTCTGATACAAATTTCATATCAGTCAGTCAAATAGACCGTAACCAGGAAAGAGTTGAAGAAATCCATTACTCGACTGGAAAGGATCTGTTAATCCAGTCGTCGAACAGCAACTCAGGCTTAGATGAAATTTCTCTACGAGAAAAGACCACACTTGGTGATGACAATGGGACAACAGAAGATAAAATCAAGTTGGGCAGCAAGAATGAAGGTGATCTTTTGACTGATCCGGTGTAGATTTTAACATCATCACTGTTTAATTGAGCTTTTGTTAATTTTCTCATCTTTTTTCTCCAATTGAGTCTCACCAATTAAGAAAGAATGTCGCCATAAATCTTGAGCCTGAAATTTTATTGGAAATGATAAAATTAGACCTTCATTTATACTTTATGCATAGTTACAGCGTAGCAAATACCATTCAGTACTTCAGAAGTAACTACTCACTGTAGCATTTGTTTGACTTCTACCAAAAACCAGTAGTGGGCATCAGCGGAAGGGGGCCGGCATTACATTGGGAAAAAATTGTTTTTTGTGGGGGCATTTTTCTCCTTGGTGATTAGAGTTTTGTTAGGTAAATGTTTCAAAAAGTAGACAAACAGTTACAAATATGTGCACGTAATCACACCATAGCAAAATATCATCCTTCCTCTCAAAAAAAGTTTAACAGTTTTCCTCCATCCTCCATATAAAACATGTAACTAGGAAGGTTCACGTTGTAGTCGTGCAAAACAACGGCAAAGAAAATTGTGCAAAAAAAAGGGCAGTTCGCTTTTAGCATAGGCTAAATCTATTTAGTAAAATCCAAATAGTGGTCTATTATCAATGCTGCGTTCTAATTGGTTGAGCTACTAATAGCAATATGTCACAGCCCACTAGTAGCGAAAAGCGCCGGCTTTAAAAACCAAAACAGGAGGCTGAATCGCGTTTTGCTAGCTAAAGTTGTTTTGTCGCGATATTTTTGACCAACTAGTTGGATTTCACTAAAACAACCTTTCATTATTACTATTATTATTATTATTATTATTTATTTATCTATTTATTTGTCTAGCTTGGCCTAACTAGAACACAATCTTTATACATCAATATATAACACTTATTAGGCAGGGAGACCACTGCAGCCTAACCAATTACGTGGATCCCTCGTTAATAATAAAAAAAATCGTTAAAAAACTTAACAACTAAAGCTACTGATATATAAACAAGAAAACTCAAAAGGAAACAAAACAGAAGTTTAAATTGCTAGAAGCAGCACGTCGGCGGGCATCGGAGAATCCTCGCTATGTTGCACCTGGGACAGATTGTTCTCCAGGTTCTGATGTCGTCAACGTCGTACAGCTCCAGAGCTAATAGGCTAATTTAGCAAGCGGGACGGAAAAGTCAGTTGGCGACGGGAAAGCGCGCGGAAAGGACTAAACACGACTTCCGGTGCCTAATTTGCCGCTCTGCCATTGGTCAAGCCAGTTGTTTGATTTTCGCGCGCCGTTGTCAACTGACGTTCCCGTCCTGGTGCTAAATCACCCTAATGAGGCTAGAGAGATGTGACTTGTGCATAACTCAGCGGGCACAACATTCCATGCGCGGCAGGCGCTTAGGGATATAAGTAATAGCATTGCTGCTCGATGACCTGGTAGATCGCGTTGATTGTCTAGTTGCAGGCAGAGCTTCACTATCTATTCCTATCGCCCTCATGGCCTCTGCGTCAATAGCCCATGAGGCCGAAGAGACCATTCGGGGTCGAGGAATAATTGTTAAATTTTAGATGGGTTACACGTTACATAGCATTAATCTAAGAGCGCGTGTTTTCAGATTTTCTTTTTATTGTTATCGATAATTAATTACATCAAAATTTTTCATCAGTGGTAGCGGAGCTCCACGCAAGCAGAGCCCCATAGCTAAGAAAATCTAGCCATCCCAGAAAATTTGGTAATCACGTGACCTAACACCGACCGTCCATCCGCACCACAAGGAAACCAATGTTTGATCTCACACTTTCTAGGTCGAGTTGTTTATCCGCTGACAAGTTACTAGTTTTCAAATGATTGCAGGCTCAAGTTTAATCTTTTTTAATTCATATGAAATATGTTATGTTTTATATGTGCCGCACAATTAAATTTTTGATTTCAAACTGACCTCGGAAGCTAAAATTCAGCCAGTTTTTACAGGCAGGGAAGACATGCCAGTTGCTTTTGACCTTTCTCACCAAGGTCACGCGTTGGTCACGCTCTACGTCCAATTTTTGTACTCTGATTGGTCAAAATTTGGCAGGTGAGTTCATGCGGAAAATTTATGCAGCATCTCAAATCTTGTTTACTTTGACAGCTGAAGCTGACAGAGTTTAGTGTAAATTTGTGATGTTTTTAACTGTCTTTTTCCACTGAATGTACAAGTGAAATTCAGCTGCTATCAAGAGTCTTCTGTTATTCATGGCTAGTTTGTTTATTGGGTTTTTGGTTGAGAATACGTCGCTTTGGCAAAGTCGGAAATCCGATTTCGGATGGCATCGTTTTCGTTTTTCACCTTGCTTGATACGTAGGACGGTTGAAAAGTCTGAAGCCATTCTAGCCTTACTTGATAGTTTTCAGTGCATCTCGAATGGTAAGCCTGAGTAATTATTGTATTTGGTGTTTGTATTTTATATCTAATTTAATGAAGTCGAGCGTAGTTTATGCGGCTATTTGGTTCATGCACGTTTGTAAGATTTGAGAGAATGATCTGACCGAGTATCAGGTTTGATTATAAGCTTATAGAACTTTAAAAAGCCTTTAGACATTTTCTCACCGCAAATAGAAAGAAAACGTTCCAAAGAATATTTAGTTATAATTCTGGCTGTAAAAGAAAGCTTTGAGCGATTTTCTTGCCTCGAGTTCATCTTTGAAAAAAGCAAACACCGGGAAGCCGACTTAAAACATAAACAAGAATTTTCAGAGACACTTTAATACTTGTCCTCGTGAATGAAAGTTGTTGTCTCTGTATATGTTTCACCGAATTATTTTCCTTTTGTTGATTGTTAGTAGTCTCTTTTGCTATTTTAATCGCTGTGCCGTTTGTTTTCAGTCGCTCATGAACATCGCTTGCAGGAGTACTCAAAATGCTGCGCGTATCAAACGCTTAAATTTGAAGATTACACATTGTTATAAAACAATTAAATAAAACATAAACATAATATTTCTTTATTATTTTGAAGCCTATAACTCTATTAATCTTAATTTAAACAGTCGACTTTGGCACTACTCAAAAGTGAGAACCGGCTAGCCGTTGAGGTGATTTTGGAATTTTTTTTAACGGTTTCGCTAAAAGCCCACGCGTGCTTCGATCGTCCTGAATATTGAATGAGTGCAATTTGTATTGCAAAATTGTGAAATACTGCATTCTTTCCGAGGTCTGTATGATAAAAACAGCGCCTCATGGTACTGTTTCACCTCATATGTGATGTATAAAGGTTGGTTTACACGTCCCCAGACTTGTTGGCAAGACTTAGTAAAGTAAACTTGTCGAACGCAAAAAATTCGGGCTGATTTGTTTTCCAGGCCTAATCTACTGTGATCAAGAGCCATTATGACTCTTAAATGTGATCGAAGATGATTGCTATTTTTGGGGTGTACATTTAAGGCTATCAACTCGATGTAAGATTAAGTTCACTCTTAGCTGGACTGTTTGCAAATTATTTTTCTCTAAAATCACTTAGCCTTTCCCTCAAAAGTCACATGAATGTGGTCTAAAGTTAACCGATTTGTGGAATACAAGTTTATTGTTTGATTTAAATTATAAATTCGAGTTATTAGGAGCTTCGCTTTTAGCCGTGGCTAAATCTATATATTACCACAATCTGGAACAGCCTTAGCCTCCCAGGCAGACGTTTTTAGGGGAGCTTGTATTTCGCCCCTCTTCAAAAACGCCTGCTCAATTGAGAACAACATTCCTTTCCCACTGTTTTATTCGCATGGTAAGTGACTAATTAACAGTTTTGAAATAAATTGTTGACAGGCTAAACACGACTCATAGGCTCGCGGTAGTGTAAAAACGTGACGCTAGAGTTACCGTTTTTCTTCTTTTCTTTCCTTAAGGTTATGCAGAGCACGGAGTATTTCTAAAATCTGACTAAATCTTACTTTTGCCGCTCTGAGTCTAACATTAATAAGAAGTCATACAGCTTCCCATTGTTTCATGCAGATCGAGTAGTTATCGGGTTACCCTGCAGTCAAGGTCAACTTTCCAGAATTTGGAAACTACAATGTGATTGGCTAAGCTTGGGAAAGGAATGTTGATCTCAGTTGAGCAGGCGTTTGTGGGGAGGGACGAAATACGAGCTCCCCTAAAACGCCTGCGTGGGAGGCTAGAACAGCCTAATTCGTCAACGATTCCCACTGAACTTCAATAAATATTTTAGTAAAGGTTTTTTTACGTATCCCTAATCATTAACGTTTCATTTTCTAATTATTATTCATAGAAAAGACCAGAAAGACGACACAGTGGATCTACTTTTGCCTACACCTACTCTGTATGTTTCTGGGTGGACTGACCGCTATATATATAGGATAGTTTATCGTAAGTTTCGATAATAGAGCGCATATAAAACAAGTAGCCTTTCTTCGTGGAGTCGCTCTCTGCGATTTACACGCTAGAGGGGCCCTTGTTGCGATACTTAAGGGAGAATGTATAAAGGCTGCTATAATTGCACCTGGACAGACAGGAAAAACTAACATTGTTTTACTCTTTATTAAGCGGCAATAAATTAGTGGAAATGGCACTTTAGAAATAAAGATTAGTAGTAGTAGTAGTAGTAGTAGTAGTAGTAGTAGTAGTAGTAGTAGTAGTAGTAGTAGTAGTAGTAGTAGTAGTAGTAGTAGTAGTAGTAGTAGTAGTAGTAGTTAGGATAACTTTGTAAACTGGAGCCATTTTATGCGCAGCTCCAGAACTCACTCCGTGCACTCTGCGAACTAGTTAGTGCAATGACAGGAGGAATTTCGCACTCGCAAATTTTTGATCAACTGAGATCGTCAGATTCCTCACTATTGAGTTACCGTCTTTCTTGGTACCACCTAATGAATCAAAAATATAATTGCGTACTATTCTCTTTAATTTTCAGTGCTGGAAAATGAAAACATACAAAATGAAGTGCGAAATTGTTAATCTACCAAGTGATGCTCTCACCCAATGTAAAGAACAGATTAAACAGCTACAAGATCAGATAAATGCTTCTGGGTGCCTCGACAGAAAGAAACGCTTTACTTGATGAACTGGTAAGTTTTTTCGCATTTAGCGCATGCCATGTGACACCAACGTTTTGTAGTTAAATCGTTGCTGGCGATTTTTCTAGGTCTGTGCGGGTTTTTTATTTGTACAAAATTACTTCTTTGCGCTTGTCAGACCCATCTTTTAGTTTCTTGTCTGTAAATAAATTCTGACAACTTTAAGCACTTGCATACAACAATTTTGTGGTTTATCGGGGCACATACCCTATCGAAATGTCATCCAAATGCAAAATACAAAAACAGCGTCCTGTAACAGTAAGTATAGTTCCAAGTCAACTTGTGTGTTTCACTGTTTCCTTTTGTTTTATACGTAACTCCACTTCTTTTTTTGCCACTTTCTGTGTCCAAAACATTTTTTTCCGTCGGTTTGAAATAAAAATTGACCAAAGGATATAACTGAACCACATGTTTTATCCTCCCTGGGTTTGGGCAAAGATTCATTTCCAAGCCTGGGATCGTACTCGATTCATAAATTATTTTTTGCTGTACTAAACGGCTTTAGCGAGATGCGGGATATCTTTTTTTTAATCAACTGACCCCGCAATCAGAAGGTAAATGGATGGATGCCTCCTAGAGCTAAGCATAGACTTTTAGACTTCTTTGTAATGGTTTAAAGTTTATTAGTTAAGATTTTATTTTTTTAAGTATATAAACAAAAGCTTTACTTTTAGGGTTTGCTAAATCATGTTAATTAACGTGACGCGTATCATCTGATGAAGACTAGCAGTAAACGATCAAAATGTTTCGATTGTAAATACACTGTAGCAAGTGACCACAACGCGAGACAAACGACGACGTTTTACTATTAACCCTATTCAGACCGGCCTTTGTTGTTGTCGTTGTTTTTTTGGCGACCGGGGGTCCCCCATCTAAAACTTCAAAACCGCTTATGTTGATACGGCCACCAAAAGTACATAGAATAATACACTCGTCTTTTTCAACATTTATGAATACTTTGATTGACACAATGACGTAATAGGATGTCATTACGAAGTCATATTGTTGGGTTCATTAGCAGAATCCAAATTCCATCTATTTTTCCATCAAAAAGCGAAAAATTCTTAAATAGTAACGTGCCTGACAAAATCAAGATGTCACCTTATTACACATTGATAATCTTTAAAAATAGCCGTTTTGTCATCATGAATTCAATTCATTTATTACTAATTAACAATTATTCAACAATATCAACTGAACCTGAGGTGAATAATTGCTTTAGTATATTCACAGGAAGTCATCTCAACAGAATCAGAAAGGAAACCATTAAAAAACGATTAGTTTGATTGACGGGTGAATTCATGCGTGAACACGAAGCCGTAAACAGGGGATGCGCAAAAGATAGATCTTTATAGTATCTTCAAACATGGCAAGTGATAGTTTTAATCTTTTTGTATCGAGTTTTGTAAGCTTTAGCATCGACGGTTTAAAAGAAAACGCCGAAAATTTAAATTACTACCCAATTCTGAGAAGAACAGTAGAGCTTTATTTGAGTCTGTCAACTCACCGTAAATCAGGAAGTTTTCTTTGTCGCCTCTTGCAAATGCTGTCAACAGCGGCTACGATCAAGTTGAGCGTTGTTTACCTCCAAAGTTCTTTGCCTTGTTCACTTGCTGGCAGGTACAATTTTCGAAAATAGTTGCCTTCCTCTTTTCTCCAAAAATTAACTTCTATTCATAGGCAAAATTGGTCTTGCGAGAAAATCCCGAAATCACAAAACAGTGACAAAGCGACCTCGTTTTCCTCCGTAGCGGTAAACATAGGTTCGAGCGTACAAAAAGTCAGCTACAGAAAACCACGTGACAATAAATCACGCTGTTTAAACACCATGAAGTCTTTTCTTGCATCAAAGTCATCAGCACTTGGATATTCGTGTATTTCATAAAGCCTTTACTAAGAAACTTTGGCAAAACACCCAGTTCACGACAGCGATTCTGTTCTGCTTTATATTCACCGCCTAGCCAGGTGAATATAACGTCATAGTCCGAGATAGCGAACCAATCAGGTTGCTTGAATTACCAAGATCACTGAGTGTGTATATACTAAAGAAGGATATGGAACCATCCGCCATCTTGGATCGACCATTTTTAATTATTTAAGTGTGTTTAATTTTCCTTACAACCCGTATAAATTGAGTTCATTGTGATAAAAATGGATCTATTTATAAAATGATGCTTAGGAAGCAAAAACATTTGCAAGTTGGGATTTCCAGAGAGAAATAACCACTGTTTTGAACTTAACATCTGCCGAACTTAACATTTTCCATGTGGTCATTTTAAGTTCACGGTTTTTTTCTTTAAAAGCCTGGATTACACTTACAGTTACAATGTATTTGATACAATATTGCTTAAGTGTACTGCTATAATGTAAAATAAATCCTTTTTATAGGAGAAAAAAGCAAATTTTGATAAACAGGCGGGCTGTCAAAACAAGGTTGTCATGGCAACTTCAATGTTGACATACTATTCACGACGACTTTTCAGATTCCAGATAACTTAAAGGAAAAGTTGCTAAGTTTGCTAAGTTTGGTGTTCATAACGTTAATGGTTTTTAAGTTATAAATTTATTTAACGAGGGGGGGGGGGCTTCCAAACCCCCCAGTCTGAATAGAGTTAAATGTTTCCTTTAGGGGTGGACCATTTGATTTTTGATGGGGGGGTTGCAGGATTTTTAGAGTGCTAGATATTTTTTTTTATTGCTCCAGCACTGCAGGATTTTTTTTTTAATGTCCCTGTCCTTGCATGATATTTTTTTTAATGGAAATTTAAAACACAAATTTTGAAGTTTAATAACTTGACCATCAGCAGCCACTCAAAATTCACCCTTTAGGCTATTAAAAACCAACTTTACACGCAATGCATTTTTAAGTTTACATCTTTCTTTCAAATTAATAAAGAGTTTCATCTTTATTCAGTGTACAAAGAAATGCATCTCCACTAACCTGCGGCTAGTTGATTTCCATGTCAGGCTAGTGGATGTTATATGCATCACTCTCTGTACTTGTCCAACAGATCACTTGCCCACTGAACAAGTGAACGTTTTTTTCTTCCTAATTACGTAATGCTACTGAGAAAAGCTTTCAAACTTGCGTGTAATGGTTCCAACTTGTCCAAAGGGCGAGCTGGAAATTCCATCTTATTTGAATCCTGTTTTTTGCTTTCAAAGCAAGAGAGAGGGACTTCAAAGAAGGAGAAATTGCACAGTAATCTGGCTTCTCAATATACGCATTTAGTATTTGGAGTTATCTAGAGTTTAAAAAAAAGGAGGGTTCAAGAAATGGGGACCTCACTGTAGATTCAAATCTGACAAATCTGATTGCCTGAAAACTGCAGAATGAATGCTCTGCACATGCTCAAAAATTGGGACCAGCCAGGGGTATCAATTCCAGGTGCTGACCAAAAGGATTGCACCCTCTGGAGATGAGAATGTTGCAAATAGCCAGTAAAGCTTTGCACCTTACATTTAAATTTGGCTAGATATGCAGATGTACAGGATGTTGAAGACAACCTTGTTCATT
>BOPM01000737.1:100886-121480 GCA_022179025.1 Porites australiensis
TTTAAATAAAAAGACTCGGTCGACTTACACTGTACAGTGAGTTTCGCAGAAGCGTTAACGCTCCCCAGTAAATTTTTAGCTTCACAGCTGTAGACTCCCTCATCCTCAGGCCTCACGTCCTTCAAAATCAGAGCACCACTGGACTCTACCTTGTTACGTCCCACAGGAAGCCGCGAGTTCATCTTAGACCACGTGATCTGTGGAGTCGGATTTCCATCTGCTGAACATTTCAAGATGGCTGTCTGACTTTGATTGACAGTTGTTTCAACAGAACTCTGCAGCAGAGAAGGAGCCGTGATGGACTGGCCCGGCTCACCCTTGGTTCCCGTTTCACCTGGTGGGCCTCTAGGACCCATGGGACCAGGGACCCCCGGTACTCCGATATCACCTTTAGTGCCGACGGGTCCTGGAGGTCCTATTGGCCCATGTTTACCAGGAGGTCCTTCTGGCCCGGGCTTCCCTGGGGGGCCTGGTCTCCCTCGGAATCCGGGTCTTCCCCGTCGCCCTGCATTACCTTTTGGTCCTGAGCGGCAAAGCTTTTCATCTTTTGCACAGAATTGGTTTTGCAGCACTCGAAGCTCTTCTTTGATGAGTAGTTTTACTTGGGATGCAGTTTGGACCGATGTTGGCTGTGAATTATCGGGTGATACTCGTTTCTGTCTTGAATTGACGTTTTCATACCGGCCAAGACCTTTCAAAAATAATGAAGACCTTTGTGAGCATTACTGAAGTAGAAAGATAAAAGTAAAAGTTGAAAACATACACACGTCCAAAAACAAAGCAAAACAAAAAACGACGGTTGCTTCATAAAGATTTTCTTTCTCACGTAACCTCAGTTAGCATCCAAAAATAGACTTTAAGTTCTTAATATGCTAAAGTTCAGTTCAGCTCAGGTGTAGCCTCAAGGAAATACGGACTATTTGGTGTTCGATATAAGCACTGAATTATTTTATAGCACTTAATTTATTGTATGTGGAAGAAGGTTTTTCTTATCGTTCACTCTAAATCAAAACGTACAGAGCCGCTTTAAAAACTGGAGGACTGGACTGACGGGTGGGTTTGTAGGACACTTTACTCTTCTCGCAGTTGGCTTTTGTATTATGTTCTCGTGTTCGTGACAGCTTCCCATACAAGCCTCTTGAGTCCCCTCCTTTCAGAATCTAAGGGTAGTCGGGATAACATTATGAAAATACAAATGCTCACGTACTAAGCAAGAATGATTTTCGTAATGGAAGGATCTGAAACAAGCTGATAATAACTCTGTGTTATAAAACTGTTCCTCACCATTTGTCCCTTGCAAATGACCTTTTAAACCACCAGCTTTCGTAAATTGCCATCGTTCGTAATTCTTCTGAACTTTCCGAAGAATCTGCGTTTGCATTTGATCACAGAATGTTACTGAATGTGACATCAGTCGATGATGTTCTTGTATGCATAGTTCCACGTGAATTAGTGCCATACAACACACAAGAGACAACAGCAAAGCTGACACGGAACACAAGCTGTTAAGTGTTTTCCTACGGCTTGGCTGCTTATCTTCTTCAATCATTTGTTTCATATTTAGCCGCCGGTTTTGGGAAACGAACAACGTCAAGCTTAAGGTAGCTGTGATGGGGTTGAGTAAAACGTCTCTACGGACTAAAGCTCAATACAGAGTTGTAGTTTAGTGATTGCAATAGCGAAAGCTACAGCACTTCGTGATTGCACCCCTGAAAAGGATACAACCCACTAACCAGTTGTACGTGATATGATGGAATAATCTCTTGACCCGTCCGGTAATGTGTATACATTAAAGGTCAGAAACTTGGCCAAATTTCAAAGCTAAATGTACTTGTCAATGATTATTTCACAATTTTGTGCCTCCTCCACGTGCTTTCCCAAGGAAGTTAGGTTATGTTCGCACTGTACTGGACACCTTTTGCGCCGACACGAAAATCATACCGGACAGGACTTCTGTTAGTCTGCTACACAGCCGTTTTTAGTGTCGTCACGCAATGCTCCTCCCCACAGAGAGGAGCGTTGCGTGACGACATTAAAAACGGCTGTGTAGCAGACTAGACTTCTGTTCGCACATAGGAACGGTTGCCTTTGTCGCACACGCTCTAAACCTTCTTCTATACAAATGGTTTAGACGAGTGCCTGGGCCAGCTGCAACGCAAGCTAAGGAACGGTGATTTCGGGGCGATTTCTGTAACGGAGCGAAGCTGCGCTGCGCCATTCTCTAAAGTGGAGCGTCACATATCTGATAGGTGTTCATACTACACTGGATAACTAGCTTTTCGTTTCGGTAGTGAACATAGCCTTGGTGAGGAGCACGGGATTACCGGTGCCGGAGACAAGCGAGAAGCACGAGTGGAGGATGATAGAAGCGAGAAAAAAGTAACAGCCGGGATTTTTCTCCCCTTTTCATCACTCCGTTCAGCCTGTTCTCCTTAACCAAATACCCCCTCCAAAAAGGTGATCGCTAGCGACTGGGGACGACCATCTTTAACAAAAACTTTTGTCCATAGATGGAACCTTTAATAGATTAAAGAAACTGACAGAAACCCCGCAGGATCCTCCCCTTTGGCGTATGTGCCACCCGATAGGGAATGCAAGTTTTTTCAAGGTCTGGGAGTCGTAAAAAGGTAAACCTTTACAGTTTAGCTTCTTAAACAGGGTGTAAACATAGGCGGTGCGTGGTCTTCTGGTGCCGCGGTACCAACATTTTATTTAAAAAGTCTAATTTTAAGATGCCAGTTATACATTATAAGTAATACTTTCAGTTTGTGAAATGAAAATCAAGGCAAGATGCTTACGATGTTAAACACGGTGCTATAATTTGAGCACACAGGTTAATTTTACTGATCCATCTCCCTACGCATGCCGTATATATGGGCAATGTGCATGGCCTTCGAGCGAGTAGGTTGCGCTATTTTGTGCTCTAGATCAGCTGGAATCTCTCTTAAGTTCTATTAGCTTAAAAACTTTAAAGCAAAGCGGTAAAAACGATGGATAAACTTAGAAAAGAAAACGATAAGAACCGATTGTAAACCGATTTACAATCGACCAAAAAGTAGCTTGAGAACCTTTCGAACCTTGTGACTGGCAAATCGCAAGATGGTGCCTCGTTGTGTCCACTTTCACCTCAGTGAGCAAAGAAAGTCGGTTGACTTTATAAGTAATCAATACGATGTAATCATGGAACAGTTACAGTCAATTAAGTGGAGTTGGTACGTGGATTTGCTTAACTTGTTGGTATTGCTACAATGTGGGCTGCACTCTTAAATAGGGGTACAAAAAGGTCTCTTGTGTTAAACGGGGTACAAAAAAATGAAGTGTGCGACCGAATTACCGAAGGCGTCGGTAGCACACCTCCACCCAAACTTGTCGTAAGTTCCCTCTTCAGGTTTGGCTTTTTCTACAAAGTTCGTCGCAATGGGTTGGAAAGAGAGCACATGAAACGTTTTAGGAATATCACGATTTTACACAATCAATCGCTCAATAGGGTGAATACTGCGGAAAAATTTATAGTTAACGGTGCAGTATGTTCTTGCAAACGTGATGTCATACCCAAGTGACATGGTTACAGCCCTGATCCAAAATTGGATTCATTATACTCTATTTCAGACAACTGTTGCCGCACGAACACTATAGTGCCTGTTCCTATTCAGTCATCAGATCAGCTGCTTTGTTGCATCAACATTTGAGAAGAAGCTGGACTTCAAATTTTATTAAACAAAAAGCAGTTCTCAAGAGAAATTCTTAACATTTCGAGACCAAACAGTACTCTAATTCGGACAGCAACGATTAAAAAATATACGGTCCAATTTAGTTTTTTAGGCCTAAAAAAACCATACCATTTTGGGTACCCATCGAGAACATACTTTGTGGCAGTAGCTAGATTTATAACGCCCATACAGTTTACTTCCAATTTTCTTAGGTAAAATTATCAATCAAAGTTAAACCATAGATGTATATGAAATAAATCATATAAGAACTGCGGAAATGAAATCAAATGAAGAATGGTCCTCGCCGTTGTAAACGCCATTTATGCAATTGCGGAAGAAGCTTGAAAAAAATTCAGGACTTCAACGGGGTTTGAACCTGTGACCTCGTGATACCGGTGCGATGCTCTAATCAATTGATGAAGCCACTGATAATAGAAGCTGGTCAGGTATGTGAATTAACTAGCCCCCAACATCAGTGGCTTCATAGCTCAGTTGGTTAGAGTATCGCACCGGTATCGCGAGATCACGGGTCTGAAGTCTTGAATTTTTTCAGGCTTCTTATGCAATTTCATAAATTGCGTTCACAACTGCGAGGATCATTCTTCATTTGAAAGATAAACCTGGTCACTAGCTTCTTCTGATTATCCGTCTATTCAACGTTACAGTACTTAGCACAGAAATTCTACAGAGTAAATGTCTCTAAACGTAAAAAAGTAGTTAAACCCTTGATGTACTTTTCTAACTTCTTATCCTACTGTTTCAAAATTGAATTTGTAGTACTGAAATTCATGATCATTTACCGGTATATATAATTTTTGCTAATGATTGTAATAAAATTACACAAGAGCTTCATGATCCTTTGACTGAGCTTCGAAATATGTTATACAGAACCTAGCATTGATCATTTGAAAAATAGTTCCGATCAAAGACAGTTTTCAAACTTTTCCTCCACTGTAAAAGTTAATGGTTATGCAATGCCAAAGCATTTCAGTTTCCCCAGAGTGTGGTAACCCTCCTCGTCGGTCCTCACATCTCCAAACCTGAGCTGTTTTACTGGAAGCTTTGTCTTGTCAGTCAGGAGACCGCTGTCCTCGCGCCATTTTGCGTCATTCTTATCACAGTTACATCGTTGACTGGAGTCTGCACATGAGTTGGTCATCCCGCATGCGCACTTACCACTGCCAGGTAACGCTCCACCCCAGTAGGTCATCTTAGCAGAATCACGTGACACCCACCATCCTTCTTGATTATTTTTCCACCAGAGTACCGAATCATAGCACTCATACTTGATAAACTGCTCACAGTGTGAAGAGACGTTAGTGAGACTCGCCAGCTGAGACAGACTCGCTCCTGTGTAATGAATGTCACGTGAGTAACACCCACTAGGTTCACATCCATCGACATGCGTTATACTTTCACTGTCGTGACTAATGACTGTAACGCCGACACCACCTTTATCAGTCATGTCACAATAAACCCTAAATGGTGCCAGGCCTTTCTCGCCATCTAGATCAATTTCGTAATTTCCGCTCACAGTGCTGATGTATTTTTTAACTTCAGAACAGGAAGCGGGAATCGGAGCATTGATTTTAACTTTAGCTTCTATTGTTGTTAGGGCATTCCTAGCTCTGCAGGTGTAAGAGCCTTCAGAGGACTTTCTGAAGTTCTTAATAACTAGAGTGCGACCATGAAGATCTTGCGTGTTTGCTGCAGGTACACTGGCGCCATTCTTTAACCAAGTAATTGTAGTACTCAGGTTACTCTTGGCCACACACGGCAGACGGAGAGTTGAACCAAAGTAAGGAGTCACTTGTTGACGAGGACAGACTTTGAACCGCAAAGGAGAGTATACAATAAGTTGAGCAGTGTCTATCGCCGAACCCAGAATATTCTGTGCTTTGCAAATGTATTCTCCACCATCTTTTCTTGTGACTTTGAAGATTTTTAGGGTTCCTTCTTGCACATGGATTCTGCCTCCAGGTAAACTTCCGTTTACCTTGGACCACGTGATCTTAGGTGACGGCTGACCAGTAGCGTTGCAAGCAATGGTGACCTTTTGATTCTCTTCAGCCCTCAGTAGATTGGATGACAATGAAAGTTGCGGACCAACTGGCGAAAAATAGAGAATAAAGCTTGTTTATTAACAGCCTAACTTATGAGTGTCAGAAAACAAAAGGAAAGTGATCGTCAAGTGAAAAGAATCAGCTCATTTCGAAAATAAGTTGATTGGAACTTCTTAAAATCTCAAGTATGCTTTCTGAAATAACTTGTTTTTTTAGTGAGATTTTGTTGTTTACATCGGACCTAAACGAAGTTGAAAGCGATATAAATCTTGCTGCAATAACTAAACAAAGCTTTGCTATTAATTGTCGATATATCAAATTGTAATTCTATTCCTTTCAGAATATTATGCCCAATTATAGTGTACTTACACTGTACAGTGAGTTTCACTGAAGCGTTTACACTTCCGGTCTATATATCCAACTTGTCTTTTTGAAGTTTAATTTGTAGACTCCCCTGGTAATTGTCGATTAATAAAATTCTTAGTCCACTTTGATATTTAATTAAATTGACCAGGTTGACTTACACTGTACAGTGAGTTTCGCTTAAGCGTTAACGCTCCCCAGTAAATTTTTAGCTTCGCAGCTGTAGACTCCCTCATCCCCAGGCCGTACGTACTTGAAAATTAGAGCACCACTGGACTCTACCACGTGGCGCCCCACAGGTAGCCGCGAATTCATCTTAGACTATGTGACTTGCGGGGTTGGATTTCCATCTGCTAGACATTTCAAGATGGCCGTCTGGTTCTGATTGACAGTTGTTTCAACGGGACTCTGCAGCAGAGAATCGAAGGAGCCGTGATGGACCGGCCTGGCTCGCCCTTGATTCCCTTTTGACCTGGTGGGCCTCTAGGACCCATGGGCCCAGGAACCCCCGGTATTCCGAGATCACCTTTTACACCTAAGGGTCCTCTTGGTCCTTGGGGACCCATGGGACCAGGGTTCCCCGGTACGCCGAGATCCCCTTTTACACCTACGGGTCCTGGTGGTCCTTCTGACCCAGGTTTCCCTGGGGGACCTCGTCTCCCACGGGTTCCAGGTCTTCCCCGTTTTCCTGCATGACCTTTCGGTCCTGAGCGGCAAAGCGTTTCGTTTTTAGCACAGGAGTGGTTTTGGAGCAGACGAAACTCTTCTCTGACCAGACGTTTTATTTGTGACTCAAAGGATGAATCTCGCTTCTGCCTTGAATGGACGTCTTTATACAGGCCAAGACCTTTCAAAAATATCAAATAAAAACGTTTCTTAGCACAACACACTGGAGGAAAAAGACTCCTCGAAAGCTCATTTAACCGTTCTCTACCAAATTTGTCCTGCTGTAAATAATGGAACATCAGCCCGATCAAATTTACCTACTATATGATACGAAATGTCAAATACTGACCACACATTTTCTCACGTCATTCGTACGATATTTTTTAACTTTTAAGTATCTAATTTAAAATAAACTTTCCCCTTTATTTGCATCCAGAAATAGAGGTGACGTTCAAAATTTTTAACACCACGATGTTCTAACACATTTTGCACATACCCATGATTAAACTGATGTTGACCTTGTTCCTTGTTGAATTGCTGACTCTTTATGAGTTTTTAAGCGACACGGTTATACGAACTTACTAGGTGCTAGCTGCTTACACTAGGTTTATAATGTAACCCCGGAGGTGTTCAACAAGGTTTTATACGCGGAGGCTTCGCTCCGAAGTCCAACCCCATTACCCTTTTATGTACCATTTTTGACATAAAACGTACCCTTTCCACATACTTTTCATCGAAAAATGGAGATATAGGATTAAATACGTTGATGACACCTCGGTATTTGAATCTATTCCTCGCTGTTCGCCTAGCTACCTTCCGTTTATCACTGCAAATATTAACACCTACGCTTCCATGCGTAACATGCGGCTTAATGAGAAAAAATGTAAAGATATGGTTATCAATTTTTGGAAGTATCAACCCACTGTTATAACACCGATTCAGCTTAATGGTATAGTCATTGATAGAGTATCTAGTTGTAAACTCTTGTGTGTTATTATCTCTGATGGCCTCTCTTGGAACGAACATTGTGACAGTATCCATAAAAAAGCTACTAAGCGATTGTTTGTGCTGCGGACCCTCAAGAGAGTTGGATTGGGCACTAACGATCTCGTGTTAGATCCGTTGTTGAGTACGTCTCGCCAGTTTGGGCTGCGATCCCTTTATATCTGGACGAGTTAATTGAGTCTGTACAGCGGAAAGCTCTCAAAATAATATTTGGCCGGATAGACTATAGCTCTGGTGGCGTTGAGTAAAAGTTCTTTGTCGGAAAACTGGACTGAGGACTTAGGACTAAGTTTTCTTTAGAAACAGCAATAGCGGATGCTAAAGCGCTGAAACGTGTTGGAATTTTTGGTCCCAAAATGCGCACTAGTTGTAAGTGATAAAGAAAGAAAGTCGAGATTATCCGACGAGATGTTTCTTTAGCTCAAGGAGTAGCGGAAGTATAAACCTGTCACACGATCGCCCCTGAATTGATATGGATACAAAAGCTAATTCATTGACGGTAAGTGATATAATTAATGGAACTGATGATATAGCCAGTAATGCAGCCAAGGGCAGGTTGTTGAAAAGGAAAACAAGTAAACATTAGCTAAGCTGTATAATCAGGCTTGCTTGATTGATTCTTTTCACAAAAGTTGGCTGTTTGTTCATCATTGGAACAAAACCGACAGACATAAATTACAAGCTGTGACTAAACCTCGTTTGAAACATATCGTTACTTTCAAGCTCAGTATTTAAAAAAAGTGACGAGATTAAGACTAAAGTTTACTTTAAACGGTTAACGTCAGATTTAAGTATACAAATTCTAAAACAAGAAAATGAGCTGACAAAAACGGCTCAAAATAATTGTTATGGAAAAAACGGACATGAAACTAATCATTTCCGTGTAGTTGTAATAAACAGTCAACGACAAGTAATGGGGAAATAACTTGGTCATGTGGTACAAGTCCACGTTTGCCGTAAACGTGATTTTATATCTCTCTATAAGTTAAAAGTTTTTTTTTAAACAATTGAGACACATTTCACGCAATACCAAAGCACTTCAGTTTCCCCAGAGTGTGGTAACCTTCCTCGCTTCCGCTCACATCACCAAACCTGAGTTGTTTGACTGGAAGCTTTGTCTTATCAGTGAGAAGACCGCTGTCCTCATGCCATACTGCGTCATTCTTATCACAGTTACAACCATAACTGGAGTCTGCACATGAGTCGGTCATCCCGCATGCGCATTTACCACTGCCGGGTGACGCTCCACCCCAGTACTTCATCTTTGCGGAATCACTTGACACCCACCAGGCATATCCACTTCCAACTATCATTGAACCATAACACTCGTACTTGATAAACTGTTCACAGTGTGAAGAGACTCTGGTGAGACTTGCCAGCTGGGACAGACTCGCTCCTGTGTAATGAATGTCACGTGAGTAACATCCTGCCTTTTCACATCCAGAAACATGGGTTCTACTCTCACTGTCGTGACTAATGACTGTCACGCCAACTCCACTTTTATCAGTCATGTCACAGAACACCGTGAATGGTGCCAGACCTCCCTCGCCATCAGGATCAATGACGTAATTTCCGCTTGCACTGCTGACGTATTTTTTAATCACAGAACAGGAACTAGCAACTGGAGAATTGATTTTAACTTTAGCTTCTATTGTTGCCAGAACATTACTCGCTCGACAAGTGTAAGATCCTCTATGAGTTTTCTTGATGTCCTCAATAATTAGAGTGTCATTTTGAAGAACACGAGCGTTTACAGGAAGTACGCTAACGCCATCCATTGTCCAAGCAAGTGTAGTACTCAGTTCACTTGCGGCCACACACTGCAGACGGAGAGTTGAACCAATGACAGGAGTCACTTCTTGTGGAGGACGGACTTTGAACCGCAAAGGAGAAAACACCGTGAGTTGGGCCGTGTCTGTCGCTGATCCCAGAATATTCTCAGCTTTACAAATGTATACTCCACCATCTTTTTTTGTAACACTGTAGATTTTCAGGGTTCCATCTTTCATCTCGATTCTGTCTCCAGGTAAACTTCCCACTGACTTGGTCCACGTGATCTTAGGTGACGGCTGACCAGTAGCAGTGCAGGCGATGGTGACGTTTTGTTTCTCTTCAGCTATTAGTCGATTGGATGACAACGAAAGCAGCGGACCAGCTAGCGAGAAATCGAAAATGGGGTAGTTTATTTTAGAAAGTCTAACTTAAACCGCGGTTTAAGAATTCATGATCATTTATCACAAAATGTGTTTGCTGGTGGCTTATTTTGAGTAGATAAATGTTTTTTGATACCGTTAACAGCAAACGATGTTTGATAAAGGTGTTGGCAAAATTAAAAAGGGTTCAGAAAGCGTTTTTGTTAAAATAATTTCTAAACGGTGTTTTAATATCAAGTTTTGAGGTGAAATATTAATTCCCGAAGTTGTATTGAACGAGTTTTCTCTGTACACTTTGAAATATCATTTTCTAAAATTTAATCACTAGAGCGTCCGTGGTAATGATCGATAACTACAATTCCTGTTCTGTTTCTATTTCTATATAAATATGACCAAGTCTACTTACACTGTACAGAGAGTTTCGCTGAAGCGTTAACGCTCCCCAGTAAATTTTTAGCTTCACAGCTGTAGACTCCCTCATCCTCAGACCTCACGTCCTTCAAAACCAGAGCACCACTGGACTCTACCTTGTTACGTCCCATCGGCAGCCGCGAGTTCATCTTAGACCACGTGATGTGTGGAGTTGGATTACCATCCGCTGAACATTTCAAGATGGCTGTCTGACTTTGATTGACAGTTGTTTCAACAGGACTCTGCAGCAGAGAAGGAGCCACGATGGACTGGCCCGGCTCACCCTTGGTTCCCTTTTGACCTTGTGGGCCTCTAGGACCCATGGGACCAGGGACCCCCGGTACTCCGAGATCACCTTTAATGCCGACGGGTCCTGGAGGTCCTACAGGCCCATGTTTACCAGGAGGTCCTTCTGGCCCGGGCTTCCCTGGGGGACCTTGTCTCCCTCGGAATCCGGGTCTTCCCCGTCGCCCTGCATTACCTTTTGGTCCTAAGCGGCAAAGCTTTTCATCTTTTGCACAGAATTGGTGTTGCAGCACTCGAAGCTCTTCTTTGATGAGTAGTTTTACTTGCGATTCTGTTTGGACCGATTTTGTTCGTAAGTTAGCAGGTGACGCTCTCTTCTGTCTTGAATTGACGTTTTCATACTCGCCAAGACCTTTCAAAACATTAAATAAAGCCCCTCCTGAGCATTAAGCAAAAATAGAAATATACATCGGACCAAAGAAATAACAACAAACAAACGACCAAAGTGAAAACAATCTAAAAAACGACCGCTGCATGCCTTGACGGTTTTTCGTTCCGACACACATCCTCTGAGTTAGCATAAAAAAAATAGTCTTTTTAAATTCTAACCGAGCTAAGCCAACAATGTACACTCAATTCAGTTCAAGTCATGTCCATTTGCTAAATAGCCAATTCCTCGTATGTAGCCCAAAGGAAATACGGACTCATTTTGTGTTCGATAGAGCCGAATAATTATAATTTTGATTTTCATTTACTGTATCAGTGTAGCTGAAGGTTGTTATAATATCGTTCTTTCGAAATGTGCAGTGATACTTTTCAACCAACTCAGGACGGGCTGTTTTCACTCCTTTTGCGGTTGGTTGGCTCTTGTTGTATTCTTCTATTCTTGACAGCCTCACCGATTACAAGCCTGTGCTCTTATTGTGGATTCTAAGCGGGTAGTCGGAACAAATTTTGAAGATAAAGCTCCTCAGTATGTTAAACAAGGATAATTTTCATAATCGCCAGGATTTGAAACAATTGGTTGATATCAAAAACCAGAAAATTTTGTAAAACCTTTCCTTACCATTTGTCCCCTGCAAATGACCTTTTAAGCCATCAGCTTTCGTAACTTGCCGTCGTTCGTAATTCTGTTGAACGTTCCTCAGAATCTGCTTTTCCATCTGATCACAAACTGTTACCGAGTGTGATATCATTCGATGATGTTCTTGTATTCGGAGTTCCACGTGAATTAGAGCCATACAACACACAACAGACAACAGCAAAGCTGACACAGAACACAAGCTGTTCAGTGTTTCTCTGCTGTTTTTCTTCTTGTCTTCCTTACTGGTCGGCTGTTTCATATTTAAAACAGTTTTCAGAGATACACAGCTTCAATCTCGAGATAACAAATTGAAGGCGTGAAGTGAATCTTCTTTGGCGACGAAAACTCAGACCGTATTATATTAAGCAAAACGACAAGCGGAAGCTGAAACGTGACTTAATTTCGTCCCTGCAATGGATACAACTCACCAGTTGTAACTGATACGAGAAAATAAACCCTTGACCCAGCCAGAGTAATACATTATAGGTTAAAAAATTGGCCAAAATTCAAAGTGAGGGAACTTCTGGGAAAATCTGGGCAGAATTGTCGAGGGTCCCCCCAAAAGGGTTTTTTTAGAGTTGGTATTTAACTTATTTACCCGCAGGATTCAGGATTTCATATGAAACGCAGAGCTCGATTTAGCATTGGATCCCTAATTAAAGGCTGCCAATAGGTTTTTCTACCCTCGGGATTACGGAATTGCACGAAACTGTGGGTCGAGATTACGGGATTGAAGAACGCTATAGGGGACCCTCGAGGTTGAAGTATGCGCGGGCGTGATTTACTGATTCTGTGGTGCGGAATTCAAGAAATGTTGTTTCCCGTTAAAACAGTGAACTGAACTTTCTTAAAATGATATCGATCGACGAAAACTCTATCCATGTCCACCGTGTCACGAGGCCAATTTTCCCAATATCTATCTGGCGCCTGTGGCTCGTTCGATGAAAACGTTTCATCTTCTCTTAAATACAGCCAAGGCTGTCATGCTTTCACCGTGCCAACAATTTAGCTCAGTTACTTCAAACGGGGCCGTAACAATAGACCAAGTTAACTGCTTAAAGGGACCTTTCAGTCAGTGCTTTGAAGTCCCGGCTTGCAGGACTTTATATTTCTAAATGGTATTCGTCTACTAGCCAGTGAAAGATACTAATTGTTCAGAAAACCACCACTTAAATTTGCGACTGAGAAAGGGCTCAAGGCCGAAAAGGCTGGAAACATTTCACTTTTCAGATGGCACTTTTATCTCACTAAAAACTCCGAACTTACAGTCAACGTTCTCTTTGATGGAGACCTTCGGGACCGGCCGCGACTGTGCGTCTTAGAGCGATGTCCTTCTTACAGAGGGTTGAGGTAACTTGACACCAGTAAAAACTTAGGCTGAACGCATTCGCAATGAATACACGTCTGTATGAGCAAAACAGATAGAACTAGAATATTGTAACACAAAGGGCAAATCATTTTCTTGTTATAAAATCAACGTTCATTACAAGCAAACGTTCACGACTTAGCGGTCTAAAAGCACAACAATATGCACTCTACAGCTGACTCTATGAACTGGAGAAAGACTACTGAAATATTAAAAGTTGGCAATTTACTGTCATGTAGAGCACTTACATTTCGGTTTTGAGGTATTTTTCACCGCATTAAGCACTTCTCAAGTGTCCATTGACGGTTTCGCAAGGGTCTGTTGTCCGTTTTAGAGAGGTGTCCGTCTTATAGAGAGTGTAAAATGACTGAAAAACGGCAGGGACCAACACCAAGTGTCTGTCTTAGAGAGGTGTATGTCAGTTATAGAGGTGTTCGTTAAGAGAGAGTTGAGGGTATTTTAATCCACTTACTGTATTTCCTCGAATAATAGCCGTCCCTCTATCAATCTCTTCCCTCAAATAATAACACCCGCCTACCCCTTTCGCTTTTTTCTTCCCTCCCTGTCAAGATAAAATTGACACCTTTGACAACAAACAGATTTTATTTACTCATTGTTTACAACTGAAAGCTACTGAAAAGTTTCAAAACTGATCAGTGACTGCTCAAGCTCTGACGCCGATGATATTGAAATTGAAAATTAGACAGGGAAACAAATTTGGAACCCTTAAAAAGACCATGTTCAGTTTATTTGATGTGATTATTTTTGATAAGTAACGGGATTATAAAGCAAAATACTTAGTGCAAGACTTCCAGTGAGCATTACATGTATTTGAAATAATCGCCTTCCCTCGAATAATCTACGGTAATCTGTTAATTGTTATGCGATTCAGTTCATGAACAATGCACAAGCAGAGTAGAATACTTAATAATGATTGCGATTTTTTTCGAGTTGGGTAATAATGTGGCTGCTAACGCAAATGAACCAAACTCGATAAATACCGCGAGGAACGAACCTCACTTTGTCTCCGCACTTGCTCGAGGGAAGCAATTCCTCTTCTTAGACTGATTATTTCAGGTAATCGTGAGACGACACCAATATACTTGTCAGGCTATCTTAGCTTTATAGCTAATGCTTTTTTGTTTCCTTTCACGAAAATTTATTGATTACATCCGCGAGGCTTACCTCTTGCTGTCAGAGTACTCATCTTCTTTGGTGAAAAATAGCTGCAAAAAGCTCTCGTTGGTCGGGGTAGGGGTGCAAAAGAAACGAACAAGCTCTTGCTAGGTGAGGGAGGTGGGAGGGGGGAGGATAGAAGAACATTTCCTCCAGTTCTTCGAGTTCTGTCATTCTTCTCTTTGTTAAGGTTTTGCAAATTTCAAACGGCCTGCTTTCCTAGACCACTTGAAATATGGTCATCTTCCAAACAGAGGATATCTTAAAAGCAGTGCGCATACCGTAATAAGCATATGCATTGAAGAGGCTGTCTTTTCAAAGCTTCAATCTACATCTTAACAGTTAAACTAGTGATTCTGGAAAACTTTAGTGAAGAGCATTATTTGCCAAATTCGTGCCAGCTAGACAGAATGATTTACACGCTCTAATCCATTAAACTATCAGTTTTATCGGCCACTTTCACAGATAACGTTAATATCCCACTTGCAGAATAGAACCTTTCGCTCTGTTAATTTACTACTCAATGATACAACTTAACAATGTAAGATAAATTGCTGGAAGCTGTGTTAAACTCATGAATGACATATGGTAGTTTTCCTGGTAGAAGCATGGGCTCCTGGTACAAGTAGGACTCCTGGTACAAGGTAATGCATGGTCATGCAATACCAAAGCATTTCAGTTTCCCCAGGGTGTGATAACCTTGTTCGCCGCTTCCGCCAGTATCACCAAACCTGAGTCGTTTGACTGGAAGCTTTGTCTTGTCAGTGAGAAGACCGCTGTCCTCACGCCATACATAGTCATTTTTATCACAGTTACAACCTTTACTGGAGTCTGCACATGAGTTGGTCATCCCACATGCGCACTTACCACTGCCAGGTGACGCTCCACCCCAGTACGTCATCTTTGTGGAATCACGTGACACCCACCAGGCCATTCCCTCCCATTTGAATATCGCTGAATGATAACACTCGTACTTGATAAACTGCTCACATTGTGAAGAGACTCTGGTAAGACTTGCCAGCTGAGACAGACTCGCTCCTGTGTAATGAATGTCACGAGAGTAACACCCTGCTGAATCACATCCAGACACATGTATTCTACTCTCACTGTTGTGACTAATGACTGTCATGCCAACTCCACTTTTATCAGTCATGTCGCAGAACACTGTGAATGGTGCCAGACCTCCCTCGCCGTCAGGATCAATGACGTAACTTCCGCTTACACTGCTGGCGTATCTTTTAATTACAGAACAGGAAGTAGCCATAACAGGAGAATTGATTTTAACTTTAGCTTCTACTGTTGCCAAGGCATTGCTCGCTCTACAGATGTAAGATCCTTCGTGAGATTTCTTGATGTTCTGAAGAACCAGAGTTCCATTCGAAAGAACATTGGAATCTAACGAAAGCAAGGACTTGCCCTCCTTTCTCCAATAAGTTGTAGGGCTCAGGTCGCTCTCTGCTAAACACGGCAGGTGAACAGTATAACCAATGACAGGAGTCACTTCTTGTGGAGGACGGCCTTTGAACCGCAATGGAGAGAATACCATAACAAGGGTTGTTGCCGTGGCTGATCCCAGAATATTCTCCGCTTTACAAATGTATACTCCAGCATCTTTTTTTGTGACACTGTAGATTTTCATGGTTCCATCTTGCACCTTGATTCTGTCTCCAGGTAAAATTCCTACTGCCTTGGACCACGTGATCTTAGGTGACGGCTGACCAGTTGCAGTGCAGGCCATGGTGACGTTTTGTTGCTCTTCAGCCATCAGTCGATTGGATGACAATGAAAGTTGCGGACCAACTAGCAAAAAATAGAAAATCAGGGCCGGTTGTTAAAGAAAAACTGAGTTAGAGCGCAGAAAATCAGTGTCCCCTCAAAATGTGTTTGCAAGTACCGTATTTTAGGTAGATAAATGGTTTTGTAGCCTGCGTTACGTTGTTGCCCTTCTTGATACTATTAGCACTAAACGATATCCAGATACAGATCAGATTTAGCAAAATTGAACACGACAAAAAACATGTCTTTTCTTAAACACTGTCTATGTTTTAATACCATGATTTGAAGTTTAATATCCAATTGTAACCGATGACATAATATAGGAGTTTGTTTATAATGTTCTGTTTAAGGACCTTTTTTACCCCGGTATATGCAACCAAGTTAAATTCAAGAATCCGCTGGTAATTATCGATCAATAAAATTCTTAGTCCACTTTAATTTTTAAATAAAATGACTAGGTCGACCTACACTGTATAGTGAGTTTCGCTGAAGCGTTAACGCTCCCCAGTAAATTTTTAGCTTCACAGCTGTAGACTCCCTCATCCTCAGGCCTCACGTCCGTCAAAATCAGAGCACCACTGGACTCTACCTTGTTACGTCCCACAGGAAGCCGCGAGTTCATCTTAGACCACGTGATTTGTGGAGTCGGATTTCCATCTGCTGAACATTTCAAGATGGCTGTCTGACTTTGATTGACAGTTGTTTCAACAGGACTCTGCAGCAGAGAAGGAGCCGTGATGGACTGGCCCGGCTCACCCTTGGTTCCCTTTTGACCTGGTGGGCCTCTAGGACCCATGGGACCAGGGACCCCCGGTACTCCGAGATCCCCTTTAATACCGACGGGTCCAGGAGGTCCTACTGGCCCATGTTTACCAGGAGGTCCTTCTGGCCCGGGCTTCCCTGGGGAGCCTGGTCTCCCTCGGAATCCCGGTCTTCCCCGTCTCCCTGCATTACCTTTTGGTCCTGAGCGGCAAAGCTTTTCATCTTTTGCACAGAATTGGTTTTGCAGCACTCGAAGCTCTTCTTTGATGAGTAGTTTTACTTGCGATTCTGTTTGGACAGATTTTGCTTGTGAGTTAGCGGGAGACGCTCTCTTCTGTCTTGAATTGACGTTTTCATACTCGCCAAGACCTTTCAAAACATTGAATAAAGCCCTTTCTGAGCAGCATAAATATACATCGTACCAAAAAAAAACACAAACAAACCCCCAAACGTGAAAACAATCTAAAAAACGACCGCTGCCTTGACGGTTTTTCTTCCCGACATGCATCCTCTGAGTTAGCGTAAAAAATAGTCTTTTTAAATTCTTACCGCGCTAATCCAACATTGTACACCCAGCTGTACACCCAACCCAGTTCAAGTCATGTCCATTTGCTATAAATAGCCAACTCCTCGTATATAGCCCAAGGAAATACGGACTCATTTTGTGTTCGATAGAACCGAATAATTATAATTTTGGTTTTGATTTACTGTATCAGTGTAGCTGAAGGTTGTTCGTTCGTTCGAAATGAGCAGTGATACTTTTAAAGTTACTCAGGACGGGTTGTTTTCACTCCTTTTGCGGTTGGTTGTTGGCTCTTGTTGTATGGACCTTGTCACGGTTTTCGACGCCATCTTCACGAGTAGGCAAACGCGTGAGAAATTACCGTGTTTGTATGAGAATCTTATGTCGAATAATTTCCGAAAAACGGCTCTCCTGAAAAAAATATGATTTGTAAATTAAAGCTTCACTCCTAAGGATTCTACTGAAAAAAGTTCAAGGGCGTTACATGCACAAGAAGATCTAGAACCACTTTTTAAAATCTTCATGAGAAAGTCCCGGGAAAATTACAGACAAATATATGGAAAATCTAAGGCAAGCCTCTAGAGAAATTTAAGAACGGGTACGCCCCCAAAATTGTTTAGGACAATCCTTTGCTTTGTAGCTTTAGTTTACAATCGATATGTTTTTCAGAACAGCCGTTTTGTGGAAATTATATATTCGACATTAGATTCTCATACAAACACGTCAAGATGGCGTCGAAAACCGTGACAAGGTCTATTCTGTTCTTGACAGCCTCACCGATTACAAGCCTGTGCTCTTATTGCAGATTCTGAAGAGAGTAGTCGGAACAAATTTTGAAGATAAAGCTCCTCAGTATGTTAAACAAGGATAATTTTCTTAATCACCAGGATCTGAAACAAGCTGATGTTAACATCAAAAACCAGAAAATTCTATAAAACTTTTCCTTACCATTTGTCCCCTGCAAATGACCTTTCTTAACTTGCCATCGTTCGTAATTCTGCTGAACTTTCCTCAGAATCTGCGTTTCCATCTGATCACAGAATGTTACCGAGTGTGATATCAGTCGGTGATGTTCTTGTATTCGGAGTTCAACGTGAATTAGAGCCATACAACACGCAACAGACAACAGCAAAGCTGACACAGAACACAAGCTGTTCAGTGTTTCTCTGCTGTTTTTCATCTTGTCTTCCTTACTAGTCGGCTGTTTCATGTTTAAAACAGTTTTCAGAGATACACAGCGTCAATTTCGAGATTACAAATTGAAGGCGTGGAGTGAATCTTCTTTGTCGACGAGAACTCAGAGCGTAGCTGAGCGTTTTATGTTAAGAAAAAAGGAAAAGAGGAAGCTGAAACGTGACTTATTAAATTTTGTCCCTGAAATGGATACAACACACCACGAGTTGTAACTGATACGAGAAAATAATCTCTTGACCCAGCCAGAGTAATGCATGATAGGTTAAAAAATTGGCGGAAAAATTCAAAGTGAGGGAACCTCTGGGACTTTCTTGGCAGAATTGTTGTGGGTCCCCCGAAAAGGGGTTTTTCGAGATTTGGTATTTAACTTATTTACCCGCGGGATTCGGGATTCATATAAAATGCAGAGTTCGATTTAGCATTGGATCCCGAATTGAAGGGTGCAGAATGGGTTTTTGGGGACCCGGGATTTCTCTCATTTGAAGCTCGGGATTCGGGATTTGAAAGCAAAATCAGGGCGAGTTTCGGGATTGAAAATATACGCCGGATGGGAGGTGGGATGCGAAAATAACCCTAGGGGTTAGGGGATTGCACGAAATTTTGGGTCGAGATTACGGGATTGAAGAACCGTATTAGTGAGTCCCTCGCGGGATACGTGATTTACCGATTCTGTGAAGCGGAATTCAAGAAATGTTGTTTCCCGTACAGTGAACTGTACGTACTTTCTTACAATGATATCGATCGAGCAAAACCTTTTATGTCCACTCTGTCACGAGGCCAATTTTCGTAATATCTAACTATCTGGTGCCTGTGGCTCTTTCGACTAAAACGTAGTTCATCGTTAAATACAGCCCAGGCTGTCATGCTTTCACCGTGCCAACAATTTAGCTCAGTTACTTCAAAAGGTGCTGCAACAATAGACTAAGTACTGCTTAAAGGAACCTTTCAGTCAGTGTTTTGAAGTCCTGCTTGCAGGACTTTATATTCAGGGCCACTCAATGGATTTGTTCGTCAAAATATCTGTTCTTTAGGCCAATTTTTGCTGTCTGGGAGATTTGGAAAAAAAATGTCCTTGGAAAGAAAGTGTTGGTGGGAAAAAGACAACCCCACTGAAGGTCTGAATTTTGCCCCTTTGACCACACCCCAACTGGCCAGTAATGTCTGGACATACGTCTGCTGGGTAACTTCCCAGTAAGCCAGGTTGCAGGTTATAGGTGAATCTTGCTGGCTGGGAACTCTTCCATCAGTCTTGCTGGGAGTGAGGAACAGATAAATGTTTCCCAGCAATTTCCCAAAATACTTAAAATGGCTTCAGAAAGCTTTATTTATTCTTTGTTGTTGTTTTTAGGTCTTTTTCTCAAAATTTCCGGTTGGGTGTCCCTGTATTTCTAAATGGTAATCGTTGACCTAAACAGAACAAATCGAACCAGCCAGTGAAAGATACTAATCGTTCAGAAAACCACTTAAATTTGTGACTGATGAAGGGCTCAAGCTCGAACTGGAAACATTGCACTTTTCAGGTGACACTTTTGTTTCTCTAAAAACACTGAACTTACAGTCAACTTTGGAGATGGAGACCTTGGAGACCGGCCGCGACTGTCCGTCTTAGAGAGATGTCCTGCTAACAGAGGGTCGAGGTAACTTGACACCAGTAAAAACTTAGGCTGAACCCATTCGCAATTAAACCACGTCTGTTCAGTAACTTGTGCAAAACAGCTAAAACTAGAATATGGTAACGCAAAAGTGAAATCATTTTCTTACTATAAAATCAAACGTTCATTACAAGCCAACGTTCACGACTTAGCGGTCTAAAAGCGCAACAGTATGCACTCTACAGCTGACTCTATGACGGAACTGGACTGAAGACTACAAAGTAAATGAGGGCCAGTGAAAAATAAAAGCGAACATGAACACAGGAAACAAAATATTGGGTAAGCACATACGACCGATTCCTCCATACAAATAATGTGTAACTAGGAAGTTTGACGTTTCAGTCGTACAAAACAGCGTTGTAGTCGTGCAAAACATCGGCAAAGAAAGACCAAAAAGCGTGCTGCAAGTGCAAATTTGTTGTTTGCTAATAAGAAAAAAAGTGT
>BOPM01000737.1:131563-143456 GCA_022179025.1 Porites australiensis
TAGTATTTGAAATGCTCTTCATCAAGAAGCTTAAGCCCAATTTAAATATTCAGACGGACTCCATACGTGCGAAACTCTTTGTTTAATATTTTCTCACGTTACAATTTTTCAATCAGCTATTGTTTGTTTTTTTTTTAGTATTTATAGACCAAAAATCACTAACTTATTTTGACTTGATAATGACGTTCAGCTAACGTCGAAACGTCGTCGCTTTTTAGCAATTTTTTAATCTTAAAATGATTTTAAGAAATGTTTTATCGCAATTTTTTATAGTTAAATGCTTTTCAAAATCACTTCTTGTTCGTATAGTACTGTACACTCGTATTTATTCGGGGGTGCTTACCCGAGGGCGCTAGAAACTAGGTTACTGCGAGGAACGTGCCTCACTTTGTCTTCGCCCATGCGCGTCGTGTATTTTTCCTATTTTTTGAGTCTATTCCTTTTCTTTAACTGTACCTGACTATATTTTGTGGAATAAAATTGACTTGCAAAAGGAACACTATATAATTATCTAAACTTTAGCCAGGCTTGCTTTACGCTTCGTTTCACAAAAAATGGCTGATTAGATCCACCAAGAACTGATAATTATCCATCAGGGGGAGGGGGTGGGATGTGCAGTAGCGAAGTATAGAATGACCACACTCCTTTAGTGGAGGAGGGTGGGGAGACTAGAAAGGATCCTTCCTCCAACCCCTCGAGGCTTATAATTCTGCGTTTCCTCTGAGTTTCATTGAGAAAAAGTGAATAATTTTTAATCGCTTACGATAGGAGCAAAAACACGAAAGGTTGATAGAATTGCGTCTTTTTCTAGGCCACTTGGAACATGGCCATGCTGCAAACAGAGGATATTCTGAAAGCTGTGCAAGCTGGAATGAGCAAGGAAGAGGCTGTATTTTCAAAACTTTAAACTTCATCTTAACATTTTAACTAGTAACTTGAAGAAAGTTATGACAAAGCCAAAGACATTGTCCGCCAAATTGTTAGCTAGAGAGAAAGGCGTCATTTATTTTAACCCTCTCTCATTCATTAACTGAACTATCAGCCTTATAAGCGACATAAACACCTGACATCGATATCTCCACTTAGAGAGCGGCATCTTCGCTCTGCTGTTGCGACTCATCGCTTCTTTACGGTGCAATGTTAGAAGATAAATTGTTATATGATCGGTAATTTATACGCCGGATTATACTGAAAGTTTTTAAATCACTGTAGATCGTAATTTCACGCAATACCAAAGCATTTCAGTTTCTAACCTTTCTTAACGTCGATTAGATTTATATTTAGGTTAATATTATTTCTAATCTGCGGAAATGTTGTAGTCTTTGCACATTGGCCGTGGTTTTGTTAGATTGCGAGAAGTCTCCTATTTTTCTTTAACTCGCCTCCCCGCCCCCACCCCTCAAGCGGGTAAAAATATGAGAGAAAAATCCCAAAAAGGAAAGAGAAATCTTTATTTCTTTATGGCGTAAAAGTTCTAAGAAGTTAAAGCACTATGCGAAAGTTCTACAAAAGATGTTTCATTTCAAAGACATTATACGCCTAATGGTTAGCTAGACAAAAGGGAGTCATTCATTCTACCCGTCCCTCACTCATGAACTGAACTAATGTCACGCAATACCAAAGCATTTCAGTTTCCCCAGGGTGTGATAACCTTGTTCGTGGCTCGCCCCAGTATCACCAAACCTGAGCTGTTTTACTGGTAGCTTTGTCTTATCAGTGAGAAGACCGCTGTCCTCACGCCATACATAGTCATTTTTATCACAGTTGCAACCATAACTGGAGACTGCACATGAGTTGGTCATCCCACATGCGCACTTACCACTGCCAGGTGACGCTCCACCCCAGTACGTCATATTCGCAGAATCACGTGACACCCACCATCCGTATGGACCGTTAAACCAGAAACCCGTGCCATAGCACTCATACTTGATAAACTGCTCACATTGCGAAGATACTCTGGTGAGACTAGCCAGCTGAGACAGACTCGCTCCTTTGTAATGAATCTCACGTGAGTAACATCCGTTATCTTCACATCCTTTAACATGTGTTCTACTCTCACTGTCGTGACTAATGACTGTCACGCCAACTCTACTTTTATCAGTCATGTCACAGAACACCGTGAATGGTGCCAGACCTCCCTCACCATCAGGATCAATGACGTAATTTCCGCTTACACTGCTGACGTATTTTTTAATCACAGAACAGGAAGCAACAACAGCTGGAGAATTGATTTTGACTGTAGCTTCTATTGTTGCTAGTGCATTACTCGCTCGACAGGTATAAGAGCCTTCAGGGGAATTCTTGATGTTCTCAATAACTAGAGTGCCGCTTTGAAGAACATGTGTGTTTTTTGGAAGTACACCAACGTCATTCTTTAACCAAGTAATTGTAGTACTCAGCTCACTCTCGGCCACACACGGCAAACGGAGAGTGGAACCATACTTAGGAGTCACTTGTTGTGGAGGAAGGACTCTGAACCGCAAAGGAGAGTATACAATTAGTAAAGCTGTGTCTGTTGCTGACCCCAGAATATTCTCTGCTTTACAAATGTATATTCCACCATCTTTTTTTGTGACACTGTAGATTTTCATGGTTCCACCTTGCACCTTGATTTTGCCTCCTGGTAAACGTCCCACTGCCTTGGACCACGTGATCGTTGGTGACGGCTGACCAGTAGCATTGCAGGCGATGGTGACGTTTTGTTTCTCTTCGGCCATTAGTCGATTGGATGACAATGAAAGCAGCGGACCAACTAGCGAGAAATCGAAAATAGGGTCGTTTATTTAAGAAAGTCTAGCTTAGAGCGCGGTTTAATCCTCGGACGTACAAGCAAAGTCATACTCCCACTGTGGTACAAGGGGTGGGTGGGGGGGGGGGGGGTTGGATGGAACCCCTCCCCGGAGTTTTTGATATGTTGCATTATTTTGAAACGACTTTATCTTTCGTGGAAAGCCTTTGATCTTCTCAACAAGATGAGGTATTTGTTATGAGTGGTGGCGCTGCTGAAGGCCTGTGACGTCACCAACAATTGTCGCCATCTTGACCGCCATCTTGGATTTTACCAAGAATTGGAAATCAGGTTAAAACCGGGAGCAATGATATTTTTTGTGCTTTACATGAAAAATAACACATAGATAAACACTTTGCATGATTTTAGCCACAAGATTTACTTTTATTGTTGAAAAAAGTTGAAAAAACATGTATTTTCACCCAGAATTGACTTGACCATCTGCCTGCTACTTATGACGTCATATCTCGTAACCATAGCAACTGACACCATCACTGAACTCATCTCAAAATCTGCGCGAGGGATGAACGAACAGCTACTGGAAACGTCAGGTGCTGATGTTTTATCCTGTAGGAAAAAGCTCAGAAAAACCTTATAGCGGCGGTGGCACCCCCTCCCGCCCTCCCTTGTACGTCCGAGGGTTATTTATCACAAAATGTGTTTGTTAGTGGTTTATTTTAAGTAGATAAATGGTTTTCTAGTCTGGGCTTTGAGCCTTCTTGACACCGTTAACAGCAAACAATGTTCCGATGTAGGTGTTGGCAAAATTTAAAAGGGTTCAGAAAGCGTTTTTGTTAAAAGAATTTTCAAACGGTGTTTTAATATCATGTTTTGAAGTTAAATATTCCCGATGTTGTACTGAACGAGATTTTCTTAAAGCCCTTCTCTGTACACTTTGAAATATAATTTTCTAAAATTCAATCACTAGAGCTTCGGTGGTAATTGTCGATAACTACAATTCTTGTTCTGTTTCTATATAAACATGACCAAGCCTAGTAACACTGTACAGTGAGTAACGTTGTCTAGTAAAGTTTTAACTTCACAGCTGTAAACTCCCTCGTCACTGAACCATAAGTTTAGAAATTTAATGACTAGAACTCCAGTGGTATTTGCTAATAACTTAAATTCCCTTATATATGTATATACATAAATATGACCAAATCAACTTACACTGTACAGTGAGTTTAGCTGAAGCGTTAACGCTCCCCAGTAAATTTTTAGCTTCACAGCTGTAGACTCCCGCGTCTCCAGGCCTCACGTCCTTCAAAATCAGAGCACTACTGGACTCTACCTTGTGACGTCCCACAGGAAGCCACGAGTTCATCTTAGACCACGTGATCTGTGGAGTTGGATTTCCATCTGCCAAACATTTGAAGATGGCCGTCTGACTTTGATTGACAGTTGTTTCAACAGGACTGTGCAGCAGAGAAGGAGCCGTGATGGACTGGCCCGGCTCACCCTTGGTTCCCTTTTGACCTGGTGGACCTCTAGGACCCACGAGGCCAGGAAGCCCCGGTACCCCGAGATCACCTTTTATGCCGGCGGGTCCTGGAGGTCCTACTTGCCCGGGTTTCCCTGGGGGGCCTGGTCTTCCTTGGGATCCACGTCTTCCCCGTCGCCCTGTTTTACCTCTTGGACCTGAGCGGCAAAGGGTTTGATCTTTAGCACATAATTGGTTTTGCAGCAGACGAAGCTCCTGTTTGATTTGCAGCTTTACTTGAGATGCAGTTTGAACGGATTTTGTTTGTGAAACATCGGGTGAAGCCCGTTTCTGTCTCGAATTGTCGTTGCTATATTGGCCAAGACCTAAAAAATAATAATCTATCTGAGCAAAAAGGTAAAACTTGCAAACGTGAAAACAAAAAAGTGTGAAAAAAGATGTTTAAAAGTTTAAAAAAATGGGCAGACGTAGAGAGTCAGTAGATGGTTCATTCAGTTTTTCAGCCTCTCGCCTTCTTTAGTTGCAACCAGAAATAGAGTTGACTTTCAAGTTTTAACACCACGATGTTCTAACACATGTTACACACACTCATGATTAAACTGATGTTGACCTTGTTCCTTGAAGAATTGCTAACTCTTTATGAGTTTTTTTAGCTAAAAGGTAATACGAACTTACTATTAGGTGCTAGCTGCTTACACTAGGTTTATGATGTAAACCCGGAGGTATTCAACAAATTTTTATACGGGGAGGCTTCTCTCCGAAGTCAAACCCATTACCCTTTTATGTACCATTTTCGACAGAAAAGGTATCGGAAAATGGTAGTCCTTTCACATACCTAGTTTAGAACTTTGCATCCCTTTTAACTACTGTAAGTGTACTGTCTTAATTAAAATATGATTAAATCACAAAACCAGGAAGATTTCTGGACTTTTTCACAGAGGCATAAAATCCCTCTGTTAACCCCTTCAGGTCTTTTTACAGACCCAAAAAATTGAATGACATATTTCCCTACCCTTTTATATACTTCAACTAGTGAAACCACTTCTCTGAAGAATGAAAAAGGTACCTTTTTTGGGCAGAGCCGTCCCTGTATAGGCCATTATAGAGAGTACCCCTTCCCCCCTGGGGATGTAAATCGGAAGTAATGAAAATCTTAGGTTGTTTTCTAATTTATCCTCACCATTTGTTTCTTGCCGATGATCTTTAAAATTATCAACTTTCCTGACCTGCCATCGTTCGTAATTCTGCTGAACTTTCCGTAGAATCTGTAATTCCATTTGATCACAGACTGTTACCGAGTTTGATATCAGTCGATGATGTTCTTGTATTCGAAGTTCCACGTGAATTAGTGCCATACAACACACAACAGACAACAGCAAAGCTGAAACGGAACACAAGCTGTGGAGTGTTTCTGTTCTCTTTTTCTGGTTGTTGTCCTCACTCGGTTGTTTCATTTTTGATCATTTTAAGAGACAACGTTGAACTGTATCTCAATTTAGCTCTGGTGGCGTTAAGTAAAACTTCTTTGTCTAAGAAAACTGGACTGAGGACTAAGGACTAAAGTTTCTTTAGAAATAGCAATAGCGGATGCTAAAGCGCTGAAACGTGTTGGAATTTCGGTCCCAAAATGTGCACTAGTTGTAAGTGATAAAGAAAGAGGTCGAAATTATCCGACGGGATGTTTCTTTAGCTCAAGGAGTAGCGGAAGTATAAACGTGTCATGCGATCGCTCCTGAATTGATATGGATACAAAAGCTATTCATTGACGGTAAGTGATATAATTAATGAAATTGATGATATGGCCAGTAATGCAGCAAAGGTCAGATTGTTGAAAAGGAAAACAAGTATACATTGGCTAAGCTGTATAATCAGGCTTGCTTTATTGATTCTTTTCACAAAAATTAGCTGTTTGTTTATTGTTGGAACTAAACCGACAGACATAAATTACAAGCGGCTGTGACTAACCCCCATTTCAAATATTAACGTTATTTTCAAGTCTCAGTATTAGCGAGATTTAGAGTAACGTTTACTTTAAATGGTAAACTTCAGATTCAAATAGACAGATTCTAAAAAAAAGAAAGTGAGCTGATAAAAACGGCTCAAAACAATTCTTATGGATAAAATAGGTATGAAACTATTGATTTCCTTCATGTAGTCAATAGTCAAGACAATTGAAGGGGAAACTTGGAAGTCCAACCCCATTACCCTTTTATGTACCATTTTTGACGGAAAAGATACCCTTTTCATATACTTTTCATCGAAAAATGGAGAATATATCTATATCTCGATGTTCGCCAAGCTACCTTCCATTTATCGCCGCAAATATTAACACCTAAGCTTCCATGCGTAACATGCGGCTTAATGAGAAAAAAAATAAAAATTTTATCAATTTTTGGAGTATCAACTCACTGTTATAACACCGATTCAGCTTAATGGTATAGTCATTGATAGAGTATTTAGTTATAAACTCTTGGGGGTTATTATCTCTGATGACCTCTCTTGGAACGAACATTGTGACAGTATCCATAAAAAAGCTACTAAGCGATTGTTTGTGCTGCGGACCCTCAAGAGAGTTGGACTGACTACTAACGCTCTCGTGTTAGGCTACTGTAGTATTGTTAGATCCGTTGTTGAGTACGCCTCGCCAGTTTGGGCTGCGATCCCTTTATATCTGGACGAGTTAATTGAGTCTGTACAGCGGAAAGCTCTCAAAATAATATTTAGCCGGGTAGACTATGCGGAAGCCTTGGTCTTGGTTGGCCTGGAGTCTCTTAGTGACAGGAGAGTAGGAGCTTGTAAGCGGTTTATGGCTACTGCACGCCAAATGTCCCCCCTTAAGAAAGGAATTAATAGACTAATTGGAAATGAACCTTAATTTAATAAGATAACTCAGCTGGACACTAGGGATACTGTAAGTACTGACCCCATCGAAATCAGTAATATACTTAGCACACATTTCTCCAAAATAGGACCTTCCTTAGCCTCTGAAATTAAAGATACATCGAGCAATTTTACTGATTATATTACCCCCGCAGAACGCATTTTTAATTTGGCGAAAGTATCATACCAGGGGGTCTTCAATTTAATTCAGAAAATACCGAGTAATAAAGCCAGTGGTCTTGATAACATCTCAGCACGTCTCCTGAAAGAAGCGCCTCCCATAGTTACTCGCAGTTTAACTTTTATAATAAATCTTTCAATTAGCACTGGAATATTTCCAAATGTTTGGAAACGAGCTAGAGTTTCGCCAATACTTAAAGGGGACCTCAGGAGTGATCCTAACAACTACAGACCTATCTCAGTTCTGCCTGTAGTAAGTAAATTAATTGGAAGAGTTGTTTTTAACCAATTATAAGAATATTTAAATAATAATAAGTTGTTAACTGAATCACAAGCTGGCTTCAGACCTGTGTTTTCCACTGAAAGAGCTTTACTTGAGGCTATGAATGAATAGCTATGGAATATTGACAACAATCTCTTAAATGGTGTGATATTCCTGGACTTGAAAAAAGCTTTTGATACCATGGATCATGCTATCCTACTGGGAAAGCTAAAACTTTATTGGGTCAGTTCTCAATCTCTTAACTGGTTCCGGTCCTATCTATCTGACCGAAAGCAACAAACGTTTATTGATGGAGTTCAATCTGATTTCTGTAATATAACATGTGGTATTCCACAGGGGTCTATTTTAGGCCCTCTCTTATTTTCTATTTATATTAATGATCTCCCTTCATGCAACTTGTTTTCAAAACCCAGAATGTATGCAGATGATACTACCCTTACCACATCTGCAGAAGACCCATGTGTCCTTGAACATAAAATGAATTATGATATGAATTTAATTCAGTCATGGCTGTCAGCAAACAAATTAACTTTAAATGCTAAGAAGACTAAATACATGGTTAGAGGGAGCCAATTTAAGTTATCCCAAATAAATAGTGACTTAACAGTCACAGTCAATAATACACCCTTAGAAAGAGTAATAAAACGTAAATCCCTTGGAGTTCAAATTGGTGAATCTTTCAACTGGCGCCCACACATTAATACCATTTCAAAGAAAATATCCGCTGGTATTGCTAGCGCTATCTTAAAGCGCGTAAGTCATTTTATACCATTTGATACTAGAGTGAATATGTACAATGCACTAGTAATGCCATATTTTAATTACTGTGGTGCTGTATGGGGTAATATCAATAAGGGACTAGCAGACAAACTTCAAAAGCTGCAGAATAGGGCTGCTAGAATCCTCACCTTTTCTAACTATGACGTTCGCTCAAGTGTTTTGTTGGATGAGTTTGGCTGGGAAAGGCTAGAATATGTAACACTTAAACAGTTGGCTGTGACAATGTATAAAATCCATAATAATCTTTCCCTGTCGTGTCTGAGGGAAATCTTTACCAACACCTCAAATGTACATTCACACAATCTTAGAAACTCTGAGTTAAATTATTATGTCCCCAGACCCAGAATTGAGTCTGCAAAAGGGCGCCTACACTACAGAGATCTGTTCTGTGGAACAAGATTCCCTCAGAGATCAGAAAACTGCCTAGTTTAAATGTTTTTAAAACTTCAATTCATGGGAAGGATTATTTTAATACACCATGACCCATTGTAACTCTTATTATTAATAATGTAAGTTTTTGTATTTTAACATTATAGTCAATAGTTCCTTACTAATAGAGTATTTTAGTCTAGTTTTAAACATGGTTCAAAGGAAGACCATGTAAAATGATACGATTTCGTGTATAAATAAAGATTGACGATGATGATGATCATCCCCTCTCCTGCCGCTATTGAGTCTCATTACAGTATAAGGGTCCAACTTCAAAGACGTCAACATGGTCATACCAGAAGAATTAATGACTTTGTAACTTATAAATTGCAGCTGAATGTATGTAAATGGCTAATTGTATGTCACAATGACCTTCCCCAACAATTCAGTTATTGCTGCAAGTGGGTGAAATAAACGCAGAATATACATACATACATACCTAGTTTAGAAGTTTGCATCCCTACTGTAAGTGTATTGTCTTAATTAATGAAAATTGGATTAAATCACTAAACCAGGAAGTTTTCTGGACTTTTTCACAAAGGCATAAAATCCTTCTGTTTGTTCTTTCAGGTCTTTTTATAGACCAAGAAAATTAAATGACAGATTTCCCTACCCTTTCATATACTTCAACTAGTGAAATCCCGTCTCTGAAGACTGAAAAAGGTACCTTTTTCGGGAAGAGCCGTCCCTGTATAGGCCATTATAGAGAGTACCCCCTTCCCCCCTGGGGATGTAAATCGGAAGTAATGAAAATCTTAGGTTGTTTTCTAATTTATCCTCACCATTTGTTTCTTGCCGATGATCTTTAAAATTATCAACTTTCCTGACCTGCCATCGTTCGTAATTCTGCTGAACTTTCCGTAGAATCTGCGTTTCCATTTGATCACAGACTGTTACCGAGTGTGATATGAGTCGGTGATGTTCTTGTATTCGGAGTTCCACGTGAATTAGTGCCATACAACACACAACAGACAACAGCAAAGCTGAAACGGAACACAAGCTGTGGAGTGTTTTTTTTCTCTTTTTCTGGTTGTTGTCCTCACTCGTTTGTTTCATTTTTGATCAGTTTAAGAGACAACGTTGAACTGTAGCTCAATTTAGCTCTGGTGGCGTTAAGTGACTTCTTTGTCTGAGAAAACTGGACTGAGGACTTACGATTAAGTTTTCTTTAGAAACAGCAATAGCGGATGCTAAAGCGCTGAAACGTGTTGGAATTTCGGTCCCAAAATGCGCACTAGTTGTAAGTGTTTTTAGAAAAAGGTCGAATCTGTCCGACGGGATGTTTCTTTAGCTCAAGGAGTAGCGGAAGTATAAACGTGTCATGCGATCGTCCCTGAATTGATATGGATTGAAAAGCTATTCATTGACGAAAAGTGACAACAGCAAAGCTGAAACGGAACACAAGCTGTGGAGTGTTTTTCTTCTCTTTTTCTGCTTGTTGTACATTAATGAAATTGATGATATATATTGTTGTACATTAATGTAAATTAATGAAATTGATGATATAGCCAGTAATACAGCCAAGGGCAGATTGTTGAAAAGGAAAAACAAGTAAACATTAGCTAAGCTGTATAATCAGGCTTGCTTTATTGATTCTTTTCCCAAAAGTTGACTGTTTGTTCATCATTGGAACAAATCCGACAGACATAAATTACAAGCGGCTGTGACTACCCCCATTTGAAATATTACTGTGTATCGTTATTTTCAAGTCTCAGTATTAGCGAGATTTAGAGTAACGTTTACTTTAAATGATAAACGTCAGTTTCAAATAGACAAATTCTAACAAAAAGGAAATAAGCTGATAAAAACGGCTCAGAACAATTCTTATGGATAAAATAGGCATGAAACTATTGATTTCCTTCATGTAGTCAACTGTCAACGACAAGTGAAGGGGAAACTTCGAAGTCCAACCCCATTACCCTTTTATGTACCATTTTTAACAGAAAAGGTACCCTTTCCATATACTTTTCATCGAAAAATGGAGATATAGGATTAAATACGTCTCGGTATTTGAATCTATCCCTCGATGTTCGCCTAGCTACCTTCCATTTATCGCCGCAAATATTAACACCTAAGCTTCCATGCGTAACATGCGGCTTAATGAGAAAAAATTTAAAAATTTAATCAATTTTTGGAGTATCAACTCACTGTTATAACACCGATTCAGCTTAATGGTATAGTCATTGATAGAGTATCTAGTTATAAACTCTTGGGGGTTATTATCTCTGATGACCTCTCTTGGAACGAACATTGTGACAGTAATCCATAAAAAAAATACTAAGCGATTGTTTGTGCTGCGGACCCTCAAGAGCGTTGGATTGGGCACTAACGATCTCGTGTTAGTCTACTGTAGTATTGCTGGATCCATTGTTGAGTACCCCTCGCCAGTTTGGGCTGCGATCCCTTTATGTCTGGACGAGTTAATTGAGTCTGTACAGCGGAAAGCTCTCAAAATAATATTTGGCCGGATAGACTATACGGAAGCCTTGGTCTTGGCCGGCCTGGAGTCTCTCAGTGACAGGAGAGTAGGAGCTTGTAAGCGGTTTATGGCCACTGCACACCAAATGTCCCCCCTTAAGAACATCATCCCCTCTCCTGCCGCTATTGAGTCTCATTACAGTATAAGAGCCCAACTTTCAAGACGTCAACATGGTCATACCAGAAGAATTAATGACTTTGTAACTTATAAATTTCAGTGAATGTATGTAAATGGTTAACTGTATATGACAATGACCTTCTCCAACAATTCAGTTATTGCTGCAAGTGGGTGAAATAAACAGAATATCTATTTATTTACATACCTAGTTTGGAAGTCTGCATCCCTTTTAACCACTGTAAGTGTACCGTCTTAATGAAAATATGATTAAATCACAAAACCAGGAAGTTTTTTGGACTTTTTCACAAAGGCATAAAATCCTTCTGTTTGCCCTTTCAGGTCTTTTTACAGACCAAAAAAATTAAATGACAGATTTCCCTACCCTTCCATATACTTCAACTAGTGAAACCCCAACTCTGAAGACTGAAAAAGGTACCTTTTTCGGGAAGAGCCGTCCCTGTATAGGCCATTATAGAGAGTACCCCCCCCCCCCCCCCCCCCCCCCCCCCCCCCCCC
>BOPM01000738.1:3610-17130 GCA_022179025.1 Porites australiensis
TTAAATTTTATTTTCTTTTGTTTTTGGGTATGGTAATGTATGATAGTGAGTTTGAAAGAAAAGGAATAAAATTTAAACCAATGATAAAATTGAACCACAACATTTATAATATATAGATTTAGCCAGGGCTAAAAGCGAAGCTCTCTGTAATATTTATAGATTCCTCAAAGAAAATATAAAATCGATGAATACTAAAGACAAGTTGAAAGCAACGAAAACGCTAAAAACAACAACAATAGATCTAATTAGCAAAAAAACAACTTTGCACGTGCAGCACACTTTTTTTCTAATTAGCAAAAAAACAACTCTGCACGTGCAGCAGTTTTTTTTTTGTACATTTCCTTACCGTTGTTTTACACGACTAACGTGAAACTTCTTTTAGCTTCCTATTTACGCGTTTTATGGAGGAAATGTTTGTGTTCCTGTTCATTCTATTTTTTCACTGCCGCAGCTTTTTCACATTAGTAGCCGCTAGCATTCTTCATTTTCTAACCGCCGCTATATAATTTTCATGTTTTTCTTCCAGCGGCATTAGTCTCCGTTGTTATTTATTTCACGGTCCTGACAAATGTGACACTTGACATCGGCTTACATGAAGTGTGTGTACGGGTGGGCAGGCGGACGGGCGGGTGGGCGGGCGTACGCTACGTCATAACCAAATTTTATCGGATGGATAGTTTACCAAATTTTCTTACCCATGGTGCTCCGCTGGCGCGCTTCGCGCGCGAGAGCTCCGCTATAAAACCAAACCCCGCTTTACCACTGTTTTGTTTTAATTTAAAAACGTAAAGGAGGGTGAACCGAACCATCATAAAAGTTACCACAAAAGGCAAGTCTCAATCATTCTGTTGTTATGTTTTGGACGGGTGTCCTGTAGCTTCCTCTGGGTGTGGTTGAAGAGGAGCAAAAAGTAAAAATATTCAACGCAAAATCGTTTCTTTTAATCATTCACGACTTACCTCCGTCTGAGCGCTTTTTCTACTCCGGTTTTTTCGTGAGACGAACCAAATTTAGTAAGTTAAGTTCGTGAAAATTTCGACGTCTGACTCAGATAAGTTCGTCTGAATGGCCTCTTTTATACCAGAGGACGTATTATCCGTCCAATGCGTCTATGGCCGTTTTAAAACTAAGGACGCATTTATTTATCCGTCTGGATGAACGTAGTGGGCAAACATTTGTAGTTCGTCTGGTTATGCGTGCGTCCGCAGTCAAGTATAAAGACGGGCGCAAAAGACGCATTATGCGTCTGGACGAACCTTCCTACGTCTTGAACGACGCACTACGAAAGGTAGTTGGTCTGGACAAATAGTGCGTCTTGTGCCCGTCTTTACGGCAAAATGTTTGCCCAAGTTCATCCAGACGGTCAATGCGTCCTCAGTATGAAAGCGGCCAATGGGTCGTCCAACATGTGCTATTCGTCTGTTTCAGGCGGATAGAACGTCTACGAGAAGATGGTCTCCGGGAAAAACGTCGATCTTCACATGCGGCAAACTTAACTAAGTCAAACTGATAAATTAAAAACTTGAATGATACGTTCAGGAGAAAATGTATTACGGATCTCATTCAGTTGATTGGTTACGTCGACGCGTCCTAAGTTTTCAGGCCACTTAAGGCATGACTACCTAATTAAATATGCATATTTTGTGAAATGCTATTTAAAACGGTTTGCTTCAATCAGTGATTCTGAAAAGCTAACTACAAATGTGGCCCAATGAAAAAAACGCGTAAAACGTGTTTTCAAACTGAACACGTGACACTGCTTCATCAATGACGTCACAGAACACGTTTTCCTAAACGGGGAAGGTTTGCAAACCTTAATCTTAGGAATTTCCACCACCAAAATGTTACATAAACAGTGTAAAACGTAAATTCGCCTTTTACGGTTAGAAAGGTTATTTATTGTATTAGCTATTTAACTAATTAGCAGGTCAGATGACCCTTTTCCCTTTATTTACCGTTTCCTGTTTTATGTAAACACACATAAAAGGCGAATTCTTCAGAACCTTTTTAAAAGCCTCTGAAACATACCTGAAAGAACTTGTTGCTCTTTCGTTATCTTTTCCCATTTTAGAGTAAATATTTTGACCGTTAATTCTCAATTAGAAGTCACCTGACTAAAATTTGAACTTCTAAAATGTCTCATATTACTAAGGTCATTAGGCCAAATTAGTAGTCCAATTTTCAGGATCATTGATAGAAGCAAACCGTTCTAACTAGTATTTTATCAAATTATGCATATTTAATTATATAGTAATGTCTTAAGTGGCCTGAGTTCGACGTCTGACCCAACAGACGATCTTAACTTAATTTAGGTCGACCCAAATTAGAGTTCGGTTCCTCAGTCTGATGAAGTTAGTAAAAGTTCGACGTTTGGCCTAGGTCTAAAAAAGCCCAGGGCTTTATTATATATATTTCTTGGAGGATGAAAGGTATACTATTCTCTGTGTAGGAGGAGAAAAAAATGGAATAATAATATTAGCAAAAAGTGTCGTCGTTTTCAAAATGTAAATAACATTGGAATAATATATTTAAGATTATTGTGAAGATCTTTACGCCTTCTTGCGCAACTTTTATTGATTTTCTAGCTGCCACCCTGGAAGAGACAGACTAAAGAGATCGTTTACTGACGATTTTATAACGTCTGGCTAACAGTTCCAGTCTGTGAATAAGCTGTTATAGTTTGGCTATTTGCATTTCAAATGCCCACTGTAAAACTTTCACATTTGTATGCTCTAATATTGTTAATTTTTACGACCCTATCGACAAGCTAGGATTAAGAAGCACAACGCGGACGTTTTGTGTACAGAAACCCTCCAGTCACAGATGTTGGACACAGCACAGGGGCATACAGCCAACACCACAGTTTCCTCCTAAATGCATTGAAAACTCTTTTTAGGCTATCCAGAGTACTCTTGACTTTAAATTGTCAAATTGAATCTGAGGTTTGCTGTTTCTTGTAAATGTGATTCTAAATGAGATGCCATAATATTCTTGCCATAAAATCAAAATAAACAATGCTAGGAGACTAATAGGCCCCTGGCAATGCGCAATGCCTGACGGGAATGAACTTAAAGTTTTACGAACGCTTTAAGTTTTACGAGCCCTTTATTCCTTTCGAATTCCTTTTCTTTCTTTATATCCAGGTTTTTTAGCGACAAGTCCAACTAGCAGGGTTCCTCGAACGAAGAAACTCCAGGGAATAAGATTACCTACTGGTAAGTTTACTTTCTACAATTACTTTCTACTATCTTTCCAAAATGTGACATCGCTCACAAACTGCTTTTGTTGAAGCATTATTTAGGTCGTTAGTTCATAGTTAGTATGACGGATGTAGAGCTACCATGCAGAAATACTGTCAATAAATCGTTATTATTTTTATTTTTTATTATTATCCTTCAAGCGTTTGCACCGAAAAAGCGAAAGATACATGCAGAGGGAATGACAGCGTTATATCACCTTTTTCCATTCCATTTCCGTGCATGATGATATCAGTTTATTGATTCACACTTGATTGGCGGTGTGAACACGATACAGCCTGCCATATATTCACACTTGATTGGCGGTGCGCGCACTGGGATCGCTAAGCATCATGGACAGTGTTCAAAATCTGATCATTTGTGTCAAGATGGCGTGGACCGAAGATGTCGCCGGAAGCGACTGTGGAGACGAATATTCGTTAAATACGCTGTAGAAATCAGAGATTTGCCTTCATTTTCTTCCAGAGACGTCTGAAAAACAGAGGCTATCGAATTGTCGGAGAAAAACAGTGTCATTCCGTTAATAAGTGTATTTTGTTCGAAATCACTCGCATGCAGTCGGTGAATCTAAGGATTATTATAAATTGCTGCTTTGTTCTATGCTTCAGAATGAAAGCACTGCAGGTGAGAACCTTTGTTCGCCGAAAGTTTTGATTTCACCGTCAGATTGGTGCAACTAGGACTACGAGGTACTTCGATGGTTTCTTCATTATTAGCAAGACGAATTTAAGTTTAAGTTGCATGCTTGTATTAAAAAAGACTGGTATGGGCCAGGTTGCCTTTAGTTGAATTATTGTATCTTGTAAGATTATGTATGCTTCCTTCTGATATAACGATAGCCCTAAAACGTCCTTAACAGTTTCCAGGTACTACAAGAGCGGTTTAGGGGGTCAGCTTGACGGGGATTTAGGTCTCTTTTGGCACCCTGTTTGCATTATTTACCATCTGTATTTATCACACATAAGTAAATAAAAAGTAAATTAAGATATCAATACATGTACAGTGAGTTGTGTACAATTTTTAAATATTTTAATATTGAGCACTTTCTTCAGGGATCTTTAGTCTTAAATAACAAGCAGCAGCTAATAAAGAAATACTGCAAATTTATATCCTTACTTTCTATTGGTGTCAGTCACAGAATGTAAGGTTTGAAATTGAAAATGGCATACGGCATTTGTGATTACCAATCCTCATACAGTCAAACAGATTAGTTACAAGAATTGAGCCTTGGAGACATTCACATGTCATCACATTTATTTTGTCTGTTGATAATAATATTTTTAATTCAAAATGTGAAAATCGTTTCTGTGTTTACAAATCTACTGTAATCAGGAGCAACACGTAGGGAGACCCCTTTCCTTTCTATTGATCCCTTCGATCCCTACAACTAATTTTGTTTAATTCAAATATTGTGTCATATGTGCTATTTAGGCGCAAAATTTGGGGTAAATGTATTCACTTTTCATAAATATTGGCTTTTTGATAAGTATTTCAGTGCTGTCATTTTATAGCGACGGAAATTAATTTTCCTTCCTTGTTGTTGACATACTTCAGGCTTTTGGGTTAGCGATTATTACTCTGGTGGATCCGAGTGGTATCCTCTTTTTTCCACTATGGATATTTCCTTTCCCGTCAACCATTTTTCCCTTAGCCTTGGTTCCCCACATTATTATAGGTACATCCTTGAGATGAACTGTATTAACTCAAGCCACCAAGTATGCAAACCCCTTGATATAACTGTGTTTTAAAACAAACAGGTTGACTGACCTCATTGTATAAGCAGTATGCAGTCGACTGTATCAATATTATTTTGCTTTCATGTAAAACATTTACAACCGTAAAAATAACACTGATGTACGGATGTATTAAAGCGCCACTTTTTTACTTTTTAAATAGCGGTATGTTATGGTGGTAATTGTAAAGTGGAAATTTCCAGTCGAATAAAAAGTTAGTGTTACTAATTTCAAAATCCAACGTTAGTTTTTCAATGAACAAAAGAAGACGTTTTTGAAAATTGCTGGTTTTCAGTGTCACGCCATTCAAAATTGATCAAAATAAAAGCAAAACCGCTGAATAGATAAAGTCCAGAATCTGGAGAATGAAAGGAAGTAGATATGCAAAGACCGTCGCCAAGATTCAGGTCAGAGGAATATTTATTATACGAGATATCCGAAGAAATGTTTTACCCAAATTTATAAAGATTTGTATGTAGACGCCATGCTGGTGCCCACCTGGATGGGCACCAACATGGCGGACGGAAACCAACAGAAACATCTGTTACCGAGTTTTGCTACAAAAGCGTGAATTTATTCTTCGAGGAACTCATAAACATTAAAGCAATACCTTTTCTAATACATAAACTTTTTAGATAGTAAAACTCCTTGAAATAAGTCATTTTTTAAATCTACAGGACAACCGCTCTCTTGGCCGTCATGTAAATGCTCGAAAATGCCGCATCACGCAAAAGCTTAAAATTCAAGCGTACTCTATCACAAAACCAAGAGCACTTTTGAAGCGAAAATTTGTATGAAAATTAGTTTTTAGCTGCTCTAATACATCGTGAAAGTAAAATCTCTGTAGGATCGATAGTTTTGTAGTTTGAATTTTAGTGACGTCATGTGAAAACCTAGCCTGCGAACAGCAGACGCATTTCCGAAAAATAGCTATTTTTCGGAGAGAGAGAAGCGACGACCGGAAATGCGTCTGCTGTTCGCAGCAGGGTAGTGAAAACCAACAATAATCGTGCAAAGCTTGTGCCCTATAAAAAAAAAATTCATGCACCAAAAGATTTTTTCCCCTCCTGGATTTGCTATGAATTGCGAAAGCATTTCAAGTGGCCTTCCGTTTCAGTCAAGTCTTCCCCCTCCACACAAATATTTTTGCTAGCCAGAGTCCAACATTTCCAACCATTTAGCCAATCATGATTTATACCTTCAAAATATTGGGACATTGATCGTAAGAAAGACCAAGAAAGATCGTATCTGAATCATCTCGGTATAAGCTTACAACTGCTTTTATAACGCCCTCACGGGTAGCCATAGCCTGTTCACAGACCCTCTATTTTCACTTCAAAGTCCGTCTGGGTCACGAGCCACCTTAATGAGTATTTTATTTTGCCACAGATCTCTGATTCGTCCTTGGAAAGGGCAGCAACTCTACTGAAAAGCAAGCGGTAACATGTCAGTGAATACAGCGGAACGGACCTTCGTGGAAACAGACACACTAAATGGGAATTACCATTTATCTATTCAGCAATCAGAAGAGCCTCAAGGACTCTCAGACATCTTTGTGATGAGGCATACGAGAGACGAATCTCTGTTGCGAGAATTATCATCTAGGTGCAGAGAAGGAGCTTCTGTTCACACTGCCTTACCAAGGAGTTACCAGGTTATTATTTTTTCCCAGCCTTAGACTTGATTAAAGATTTACGGTTTCTGCATGTCATATGATTTAGCTGGAATGTTTAGTTTGTTTGTAATGCACACAGTGTTTCTCATAGTCTGTTACATAACTTAATACTAGGGTGAAGTCTAGAGTCGCTGAGTTCTGACAAATGGAAACCCTCAGAGTAAATTCCCGCAGCTCTCCCTTGCTTCTTCGTAAACAGGGTAAACTTTGCAACGATTTCGTCCCCAATATCTTGTCTCAACGCTTGTAATACATTGATTCTTGGGCCACTCGAATAAGAAAAAACTTATGAATGGAAAGCCAAAAGGTAAAAAATCATAAATAGATAAGGGCTGATGGTCCACCGCCCCTCTTCTCAAACTCCGAACCAAAGTTTTGAGCCATGCCGCTCTGAATGAAATCATCGACCTTGCCTGTTTCATTCAAGGAAAGCTGATTGTTGTTATTACTGTTTTGCAATCTCAGTATTCTACCCCACAAGTAACGGAACAGCAAACAGTTGATTCTTTACAGGATCGTACACTGACTTCAGTTCGGCTTTTGACAAGGTAAGTACGAAGCCAAGAAGAATTTTTCATCCTTCTTTTAGCGCGCTTGATTGGTCAACGGTACGTCTTCCAACACGGCCAAGATCAGTCGACCAAACTTTGAGAGCAGTCTTTGTTCGTATATATTATGCTTGCTTTGCTTTGAGACTGTCCTCAGTCTTAACCACGTGTCCTTTTTTATGCAAACTTATTTCTTTTTGCTAAAAGTGCACGTGCATATGAAACTTGGAAACAATGCCAGTAAATAATGAGGACGCTCACTTGTAAACACAAAACCTGGGGGGAAAATTGGTTATATTTGAGGCCCTATTTAAAAGCCTTCTCTGTTTTCAATGTTCTTGAAACTTGCAGGGTATATTTATTGGCAATTGATCTCGAGATTGTCAAATTTATAAAAAAATTTATCGAGCGGTTTTTTGAAAAATGCGAAAATTGTAGGCATGGACCAAATTACGAGCAACATTTGTAACAAAAGCAGCTGAATGCAAGTTAATAAAATTCTTCTTACTCGCGATCGCCCGGAGCAATTACCCTCTTTTCTTGTACGCAGTTGTCAATGGACTCAAACCACTATAAGATGAAGCCGCGTTTCCAAAGCTCATCATTTTCTTAAAAAATTAGCTAATTGTGTGGATAGCATGCTATTTCACTGTTTTTATGACGCTTAAAACTTCGTTGCAAAATATTTCGAAAACGCTCTCATAGAATTTGTTCAAACTTTGACATCATTGAGGCAATTATGGCAGGTACAAACTACCTAAAGCGATTTCTTACAAAAACTCCCGGTACAGAGAAACACAAAGATAAATGAAGAACGTAATAGCGTTGTTACGTTGCCATGGCGACTCCGATTGCAATAAAGCCCAGATCATAAGAAATTTTCATCTTTATATAATACAGTTGTGGTAATCTTTTTCCCATATCTTTACTAATGGCGACGTAGTTAATGCTCAAACTTGGGAGGTATCCTCCCAAAAAAATCCAGTCGAGCCACCTTAAGTTCGGTCCCCAAGAAATCAACTCCAGGGAAATTTGCCTACATTAGATATTTTCAGCGAACTAAAATAAACGCGACAAAGTTTGAAAAAAACGCCAATTCATTTTAAAAGTGACTTTTTTGCTGCCGTCGCCGTCGTCGATGCTAAAAGTCCCTTTTGATACCCCCCCCTGATATCTACATACATCAGAGACCATGAGGGATATGTTTTGTTTTGTACTTAGCTCTCCGCTATCAGTAATTTGTTCTCACAAATTGTTTCTATATTGATTGAATTTTCAAAATCGTTGGGTATGAACATTCTTACTGTGGCCACTAATTCTTATCATGGTCACGGCTGGAAGAAGAGATTTCGTCTCTGTTACAAAACAGGCAGGTTTTATTATTTAGGGGAGGGATGGGGTGGTATTAACGGACAGTCATTTCTTGTATCATCGCAGGCTATCGAAGGATAGCATTTAACCCCCAAGCTCCTCCCGTCAAAATCAAGTTGCTTTTATCATTGCCTTTCCTAGATGTTGTGAGGAACTGATTCTTTTCCGTTGCTTTTACCTTTTAAGATTAAGCAGGGACCGCCTTTCGAGTCCTCAACAAGAAAGACATGCAAATTACGACTTCTACAGAAGGCTTCCAGGTCAGAGTTTGTCATCTCATCTCGGAAATTCTGATGATGGTCTCAGAGCTGATTTCGTAGCAAGGCATACAACTGACCTTGCACTCCGGAGGGATCTGTCTCCTAACTTCAATAGGGCTCCAAATCTAACGGAGGTCAGTAGAATAAATTAGTAGTTGAATCAAGGGCAATAGATCTTCGAAGCTGCCTCCGTAGAGCTGTGTCGTGCTGTGGCCATGGAATTAGGTCTCAATCATCCCGAACAGAAAAGAAACTGCATATAATTAGCGAGCAAGTTGATTTACTAACACCAGTCTTGTTATTGGGCTGAGCTGCTGCCAGTGAGGGCAACGCCCAGTTAAGGAATTACCTTCCATCTATGTCGAAAAAAGACAAAATGACGCACGGAACTCCCAGAAGGGATCTCCCTCCAACGGGGCCGAGATTTGTGGGAAGGGGACGGGTCATTTCAGGTGGTCTGGCGAACCAGCTTGGACGTCGATTTGGAGCGAACACAAAATTAGTGCGTGGAGTTATTGGCACTATATCTACAATTATCTAAATACAATATTCGATAAGTTAGTTAGCCTCTGAGGGAGCTTCAGAAACCATGCCCTCCCACGGTCGCACGGGAAAAGTTTCAACTTGTTGCAATTCTCTCTCTTCCCTTACAAGAAAGGAATATTCTCTTTGTAGATGGCCCCGTCAAATAAAAACATTTTTCACTTGGATAGTAAGGAGAACTGTGCAATATTCGACAGAAATAAACTGAAAATTGATTTGCTTTGCGAGTTTTAAGAAACAGAAAATTAAATTTACTGTCATAACAGCGTAGAACGACAATAATTTTTGGAATTTTCGGTTGGATAAAATTAGTCACGTTATATTATACTGCGATGCTATAGAACGGGTTGCGTTGTGGAAAAGTCCCAGTTCACGAACTGAGTTCATGCACGAACTGTATAGTAATTAGCTGAACGTAAGGAAAGGGAAGGAAATCCAGGACAGTCTTGGATTCTGGATTCCACACCGTGGATTTCGGATTCCAGGTTTTGTCAAAGGAACTTGGATTCTTGATTCCAATCGTAAATAGGATTCCGGATTCCAAAGACCGGGATTCTAGATTTCACAAGCAAAATTTTCTCGGCTTCCGAAATCTGGATTCTCTTATGTGGGCGATGGAGGTCGTGTCGTAAGAACTTTTATGCGTAAACGCTAGATCCTTGTTAGGTTTTGGAAGGAAATAAATGATCAATTTGTGCTCTGGACAGAACGAAGTAGTTTTGAAGGCCAATTTTTCGTAGCTTTGAATTTTGTCGGAGGAAACTTGAAGGTACGTTCTTTTTGTTCTTTGTTTAGAATAACAGGCGCAATCCACAACTCACAGGACCAAGGCGCTCGACGTAAGTAAAAAAACACTTTATATCGTAGAAAACATTTCTTATGAAGTTTGTTCTACCTGCTTCGTCTAATACTCTGAATACTAGGTGAGGCGCGTTTGATTTGCTGCTGAGATGTTCTCCAATAAATTTGAAAACGGATAAGATTTCTTTAAGTGAGGAAAAGTAGAGTCTCTTTACCGATCAAATGATCTAACTTAAAGAAATAAAATGCGACCATTTCAGTCGTTAATTCCTCCCAAATTATAATGAGATGCGACTCTTCTCAAAACTCATGTTTTGTTTGCTAGGCCAGTCAAACACACATGCAAATTCTTTAGTTTATAAAAGTTTAGTAGTGACATTCCCACTGGATACTTATGATATTCAGTCCAAATCATTAAACTCCGAGTACAGGAGGAGATAGGAAAATACTGTGTCCATCTTGCCGCAGATGCTTGTACGTACGCAGGCGCAGGGTAGGTTTTTTCCGTCCCTGATCGAGACCAGAAACCAGGCTCCTCTTGTTCAAATGGCAGATAATGCTATTCACTGGATAAATCTCTATCCACTGGACAGTGCAATTGGTTTTCCTAACCATCCTCTGAATAGTGAATTATCCGGTTTCGACCGGTTGCCCTGGCCGGTTGATAGCGCTATCCAGCTTTTGCCGAACAACAGGGGCCAGAGATCGGTTTGGGATCGTTCACATGTAAATTCTGAGTAGAGACAAATTATTTTGTAACAGCTAGTATTTCCTTTTCCTTTCCAGATTCATCTGTTTACGTTGCGGCCGAATTCCTGCATTATAGCGTGTTCTTGGCTCTGTGTCTTGAGAGAAAATGGTTTCCCACTCGTCTTGCTCAAGAGACAATTCATTCAAAGCTGTCTAGCTATTCCGTTCCTTTACAAAGTGAAGGTCAAGCTAAAGTCAAGAAACACTGCCCCCTTCATTTTGGAAGCAGAATGTGCCAATATTAAAACGGTTTCTAGAAGAAATGTGCAATATTCAACGCCGAAACCTTCCCCCTTTTTTAAGTTCGATATGAATGGTATATTAGTGAATATTTTCCATTTTTTACAGTTTTAATATTAAGAAACTACCTAGTAGTTTGTAAATATTATAGTGTTCTAAATCAATCACAGTGTATATGTTACAGGTCAAATTTGATTTCAGGTTAATTTTGATTTAACCAAGGTTGATTCTCAATTTCCTTTGTTTCCTAGCCCTAATTCAGGAATAAGCAGAGCTAGGAGACAAAAGAAATTGAGAATCAACCTAGGTTAAAAAAAAAATTAACCTGAAATCAAATTTGACCTGTAAACATACATAACCCAAGAATTCAACGCTCTTTCCGGTTCTCAGTGCTTTTCGTCGCTGAGGACGAGCGAGTCACGATCGACGCCACAGAGACGAGAGAGGAGCATTGAGAGGCTGCTATATTTGCAGGGTAAAAGTAGTTAAAAAAAAAAATCTCAGTTTGTAAAAAATTCATAGCAAAATTAAAGGGAACAGCCGTATTTTTACAGATTTTGTCCGTTATCGTTAACTGACGACTAATTTATTTGGTGGTAGAGGTTGGGTTGGGGAGGTGGGGAGGGAACTGACCCATAAGAGGCCTACATTCTGTTAACCCATAAAGGGGACTATTTTTCAACCTACTGTAGAAGGCGCTCCCGCACTGTTTCAACTGACGCGAGTGAAGAAAGGGAATTGAGGAGACTAAAGGGCCCTAACCTAGTCTCCCTGTGCCACCTATTTCCTTTTTCGCTCTTGCCCAACTTTCTCAGCTCACTCGCAACTCCCACGGACACGTATGATAGGCTAGAATTTTTTTTTTTTCTGTACGCCCAGCCCCAACCGATATCTTTATTGAGGCGTCTATCCTCATCCCAATCCCTATCTCAACCCCATCTCGAGCTCCTAAAAAGAACCTGGCACTATTAGCTGCATTTGCGTTCAAAGTAACCTGTTCCAGTTTCTCACCAGTTTCCTCCCGTTTTGAATCCCGCTTTATTTTGGATTCGTGTTCGCGCTCTCTCAATTCCCGCGGACTCTTGCCTTATCCGTATACAGAGTTTTCCACAACCTCGTCCACAGGGTGCTTTTCCTTGGCTTTGGAGGTGGGACGGGAAAACCCACACCCTGCTGGCCAATCCACTTTGATGACCCGAAACGCTTTGGTCGCGCGGAATAATGAGGCCTAGGGACTAGGCAACGCGGGCCCGACTATCTCGGAGCCTGGAAGAGGCTAGGTTCAATGAGGCTCATGGGAGCGATGACATGGCATGCCTATGTGCAGTTGAATCCTTGTCCTCGTGTCGAAAGCAAAATGCCGGATTATTTAGAAAAATATCAAAGGAAAATTAAAGGAGATGATAAAAAAGACGATAAACCAATCCAAGGTATGATCAATGCTATCATAAGAATTTTAAATTATGTTGCAACTTTTTTGCAACTCGTCTTACAGCATCTTTCTCAGTGTGATACACATTGAAACCAGCACACGTTCTTTTTAAGCTTAACCCTTGGACGTACGAGGGGGACCGTGGTGGTTGCCAACCCCTTTTCTGATGGGTTTTTGAGTTTTTTGCTATACGATAAAATGTGAAGGTCAGTTTCCATGGTAACGAGATTTGACGTTGTAAGTAGCTGGTGGTCAAGCCAATTTTTTGCTTTGGCTCAAACCCTACGTGGATGCAAATTCTTTTTTCTACATGTAAATGAATAGACAAATAGATAAACGACTAAATAAATATAAGCAAGTAATAAACTAAATAACAAAAGTATTTCTTTTTCCTTAACATAAAAAGCATGTAAGACTGAGCAACCTAGTGTGATGATTTGAACAAATAATTCATACAGTAATAATCAACAATATTTTCTTGACGTGCTGCGCCTTTAATCTTGCAATTTCTCTTCTGCCTAACCTACCAGTGTTTCATAGAAAACTGCCAGTGTTTGATCACGGACCTCTAGTCATCAAATGTGTTTATGTTCGGAATTTGCATTTATGGCCGCAGTTTGATCCTCTAGGGATTTTACGTCACATCTCGGTATTTAAGCCTTGTCGCCTCTCGCGTTAGTCACTCGACACAGCCAGTTTTACCGCTCGCACCTTGCCGAGCTTAATTTTTCTAGTATGCTGTTTACGTTTAGTCTCGTAGTTTACAGTGATGTAATTCGTTTTTCTCCGCCACTACTTTATTTCTTGTACGTTAGCTTTTTCTCGTCCCCAATAAACAGAACTGGTCGTGTCCTTCCTATTTCAACGTGTTGTTGCCTTTCTGCTTATTAGAACTTAAACGTTTTCTCTG
>BOPM01000738.1:19610-51269 GCA_022179025.1 Porites australiensis
GAAGTGCCAGGTAACAAATTATGATGTTTGGTGTAATTTGAAAGACTCCATTAGGCTTTTCAGGATCCTGGTTTTCTCTTCATTGAAGCTCGGGATTCGGGATTTTAAAGCAAAATCGCGGAGAGATTCGGGATTGAAAGTATGCGCGGAAGCGCGGGAGATGGGATGCCAAAAATAAACCTTGGGATTACGGGATCCATGGAGGTAGGGATTACGGGATTGAAGAACGCTATTGGGGACCCAGTAATTTCACATTTCAAAAAATTATTGATAATGCAATAGAACCTCGATGACTAAACTATTTAAGTCCCATCTCCGTTGGACTTGCACCTGAAGTACCCGTACTCGAGTTCCTCGCCAGCTCAACTAAATTTCATTCATTTTCCTTGATCAAACAACTTTACCCCGATAACTCGAATTACGGTTTTGCAACATATTAAGGTCTTATGAGTCAAACCGGATCATCAGAATAATAATGCATAATCGACCGGCCTGATGACTCGAACCCGCTAACTTGAGTTCGGGTCATCGAGGCTCTACTGTACATGAATGGCCTCTACAAATTCCTATAAAGAATCAGAACAAACAGATTATAATTTCTCGGAGGAGAATACCGTAAACTGCCGCTTATATAAGCTTCGCCGCCGCAGCTTGTAAGCTCTCCCCCCTTCCCCCAAGTATAGGGCCATTCACCTGTAAACTAAAAAATATATCCGACGAGAATAATTACGAAACTCGCCGCGGGTATAGTTACTGATCCGATCAGATTATAAGCTCCCCGAAATGAATTTGAAGTATTATGACGTTTTGAAGCGTAACTAAAAAAACAGTAAATGCCGCAAAACCAGGAAAACGTATAATTTTGATCAGCACTGATAGCTTGTTTCGACGCGCTTTTTCTATTCCGGTTATTAAAGCCCCCTCGGAAATAAAGCTCTTCGTTTATAAGAGTTACTAAAACCTATAAGGCCTAGGAAGGCCAAACATCAAACTATGCATGAGAGTAACCAAACTTAGTGAGTTAAGTTAGTAAACATTTCGACGTCTGGCTCAGTTATGTTCGTCCGAATGAGTTTGAATCATTCAACAGAAGACGTTCTTTCTGTCTGCTTCAGACGGATTGAACGCCTGAAGATGGTCTCCGGGCAAAACGTCTATCTTCACATGCGGCAAAACTCAACTAAGTCAAACTAAAAATTAACTCGTATGATACTGTATATTTAGGTCCGCTCGCGAGAAAATGTATTACTGATCTTATTCAGTTGATTGGTTCGATGTCTTATCGACCCAACAGACAATCTTAACTTAACTTAGGTCGACCCAAATTAGAGTTCGGTTTCTCTCATGAAATGTTCGACTTTTGGCCTAGGCCTTACGAAGATATATAAGCCCATGGCTTTGTACGTTATAGTTGTTTCATCGGAGTGTGACCTGAAGCCGTATACGATTCCCCGTGTAGGAAGAAAAAAATGGGACAATATTGTTAGCAAAAAGTGTGGCCGTCTACAAAATGTAAATATCATTGGAATCAAAAGTTTTATATGAAGAACTTCACGCTTTCTTGAGTAACTTTATTGTTTCTGTTGGTGACAGACAGAAACAATAAAGATTTTATAACGTCTGGCTGACAGTTCCAGTCTGTAATTAAGCTGGCCGGTCGGTTATTTGCATTTCAAATGCCCACTGCAAACTTTCACATACAGTATATATGCTTTAATTGTCTACAGTTTCTTTCAGTTTTTGTAAAACTTTACGACCTATTAATTATTGTTGACAAGCTAGAATTAAGAAGCTTCACACGGATGTTGGGCACGGCACAGGAGCACCAAACGACGGGTTCCTCCTAAACGCATTAAAAAGTCTTTTTTGGCTATCCAGAATACTCTCAGATCACCACAAATGCATTCTAAACGACGCTATTGGTATCTGTTCGGTCATCCATAATCCATGAATCTGATGTTTGCCGTTTCTTAAAAAACGTGACAGGGGCACCCAACATCAATTTTCGGAAATATCTGTTCGGAACACTACTTGATTTCGATTTCCGGAACATTCGTTGTAACATTTCTTGCTTGCCTGCCTCCCCTAGGATTTTCGAACATCTAAAAAAGGGTATAATTCGGCCCATTTTTAACGGATTTTTACGCTAAAAGGAGTCACCTATAATTTTCGGGAGCCTTTTTCCAGGCTGAAATTTTCGAAAAGGTAAGTTTTGATCCCTATAATCAGTTTCGGATCACTAGACTTTCAGCTAGGAAATCCGAACAGATGAAAAATTTTTAGGGGATAAAAACATGCCTATATCTACCGTTTAAATACTAAAATACGTTCAACAATGCTATATATAAGTGGTTTTGAACTATATATATTCTCGTTTGGTGCCCCTAACGTGATACTAAATCTCTCCTCACGGATAACCTAAAACCCGATGAAAACTAAAACTTCTACGAGCTGATAATTTGCTTCATTCCGTTCCCTTTCTCTCTTTGTTAAGATCATTTCAGATTCAGGAATTCAAAACAAAGAAAATCACTAGTGGGTCAAGGAGGTTTGGAAATTACAAAACCAAAGAAAAATAGGCGACTTGCACTAAGAGGTCACGTGACCAATGCTTTCTTTAAACAATAAGTTGGAATCTTGTCTTCGCCAAAAATTGACAGAGCACATAAAAATTATCTTACACCCGAAATTTGAGAGGAAACACATTTAAGGGAGATATTTCTTGGCACTTTGATTTTTCAGCAAAGCAGTATGATTTGTATTGGCCGCCATGTTGGAGGGCATGCTCTTGCCCTCCATCATGGCGGCAAAACTACTTTTTTCTTACATGATCCTGTTAAACGTTTGATAGTTACGATCAGATGTACTGTAAACGTGACCACATCATCTTTTCAACGTTTTCGTTGAAGTTTAAGTGCAAAATTTGTGTTCAGAAAGAGTTAGTTCATAATTTTAAAAATCACATTTCGGTCACGTGACCAGCTACGAACTTACTCATTTTAAGAAAATGGTGCGGGTTTGAAAAACTAAATCACTATTATTTTGTTTAAGATATGACCCACTAATCGTTCTTTGAAGGCAAAATCATATAACTTTCATTTTCATAAAACGATGTCAGTGCGAACGGCCAATTCATTAGCATAATTGAAATCAACATGAATTAACCTATTAGAATTTCATGTTCATTCTAATTGTGCTAATGAATTGGAATGAACATGAATTTCTACATGAATGACAAGTCCAAAGTAGAGTATCTCGAACGAAGAAACTTCACTGAGCGTTACAGGGAACAAAGCGGTAAGTTTACTTTCTACAGTTCCTTGCTACTGTCTTTCCAAAATGTGACATCGCTATAACGTCTGCAGTGGACGACATTTCAGTACGTTAGATCATTATTTTCAGAAGAATACCGGGAGAGTGATAAGTGCGGAGTGTTGTTCCTCACGTCGTTGTTGTCCTCAGGCGAAACATTTCTGAATTTTCTTTATTGACAATTTAATATAAAAATTATCTTTATTGTTAATGTTGTAAATGGAATTTAATAGCTCTTACTCATTTGGCATTTTTGATTGTAGTTTTAGGGTTTTATAGCATATATTTTGTTTGAACAACAATAATTAAGACTAGTAGATCAGCACAGTTTAAGTAATAAAAGCTGCACAAAGCTGGGAAATATAATGAAGTACATTCAGTTTTAAAAATATACTATTCACTTACGTGCCGCAGTTTTCTGAGGAGTTTTTTTATCAGTTTGTGTGTTGCTGTCAACATGGGACTCGCTCGGTTCAGCTTTAATATTCATATATACGGCACTTTCATTCCGTGAAGTTCAGTCTAAGGTTACGCACTGGCGTACAGCGTCTTTTCAATAACCCTTTTGTATTGTAATATGAAAGGAAGTGACGAAATAATCCAAATTAAGTATCTCGACAATCTTGTACGCTATTTTAAAGAAGAAAAAAATAGATCACATTTGAATTCGAATTTGAATGGCAATTTTGCAGGCCAAGATTTGTATTAAATTTTGTTACCTTTATTTTTGTATAGTATCCGTAACTGGTAGGCTTTACGTCTGGAGGAAAAATGTCTGCTTCTTTCTGTGCCACCTGTCAACAATTCACCCGACATGTGGACAAGAATCCGAATTGTTGTCGAAAGGAAATTTGTCGGTAGGTCAACCATGCAGAAAATAATTCGTTTATTAACTCATGCAGAAATTAACTCTAACTTATTTAGACTTTCAAAAAAGTCCTGCTCCCGAAAACTCGCTCCGTTCGCTAAGAAACTCGTGAGGTCGACTTGACAGTAGCAACACTGTAGCAAGTCTTCTCTTTACTAGTTATTCAGACCAATTTTTTTCTCCAGCTAGGTTCCAGATGTCTTTAGTTATTTTGAAGGCAGCAGAAGCGTGAGGACCTCTGGCATTTAGTACAGGACACAATTTTGATTACATGCATTATTGCTGTAGCCGCTTAGCTACGTTTAAAAGGACGCAACAACTCCCAACACTGTTGGACCAACAATGTTGGGAGTCGTTGCCTCCGTGGTGGCAGTAGTGTGAAAAACGGATGCAACAACTCCCAACAATACGCAACAACTCAGCAACATGCAACAGGATGTGTAAACGGACGCAACATGTAACATCCAACAATGTTGAGAGTTGTTGGCCAACAACGTTGCGTCTGTTTGTGTGTGGCTTTGCATAGTGTGGACACCGTACTTCTATTTAAACAAAACTTGGCGTTTAAATCATACAAAAAGGATGACGAGCACAAAAGAGAACAGAGCGGGAAAAGCGGCTCAGAGTCGCTTGTGTCACTGATTGAAGAAACATCTATCTCTAATTTGACTTTGAAATTCTTTCTTTTCATCTGTTTTTTGCCTTTAAAAGAATAATCAATGATCGCCTGTCTGTATCACAAGAACCAAATGCGCCAGACCTAGCTTACCAAAGGTATCAGGGCCAGCATTTACAGCGGTCTTGTATGGAAAATTTAAAAGACGGCCTGGCTGACTGGTTTGTAATCAAACACACCAAGGATCAATCGCTGTCGCGCCATTTGCTTTCTAAAAATGGTTTTGTGGCTGCAGATGCAACACCGGTAGGTATAAGTAAAAGTTAACACTTAAAATCAATAGAGCGGGAAGGGGTCTAAATGAAAATGAGGAGAGATAAGTGCCATTTTGTTTCTTTGCACCTGTTTTTTAAAGGTTTAGAATTTAGAAAACAAGGCCCCTGGTCATTAGCCGCGGTTAATAGACCAATTCCGATCTATCAAAATTCATACTTGGCTGCGAGGCTTGAGTGAACAAAACAAAAGAAATCATCTTGAGGCTCAATAATGAATAATACCTTTATTTTTTTTTATTCCCCCTAGCCTTGGAGACAAGTCTGAATTTTAATATATCGAAAATGGTCTCATTTCCGATCCCTGTCATCGTCTAAGTTCGTGTACATCAATCAGGGTTACATCTGTAGCTATTTAAAAGCATAATCTAAGATGAAATGGGGGTAACAATGAAACTACAGCAGCATTACTTGTAAAGATCCTTTAACAAAAAATGGCTCAAATCCTAAATTTACAAATCTCAAAACGGAAACCTAGGATGCTTTATAACGAAAAAGCTCAACTTTTGTTAAGTAAGCTGATACAGAAATCGTGTTAATTCTTATTGCAGCTAGGGTCGATGTAATATTGATAAGGAACACCAAAATAAACATGGTTGTCACCCTCTTGACCACGTGTGCCGTTATTTGACTTATTAGGACTATATATATTACGTTCTTAGGGCTTTCATCAAGGCATTCTAGCCTGGGACCAAGCTCCGCAGTCGTTGTAAAAGACCCAAAAAAAGTCGGCGAGCGAAGCGAGGCGAGCGGAAGTTTGGGAGAACAGCCCTTTTCCCCTTCCCACTTCACCGCTCGGCTCTCTTCGTTCTCTGATTTCTTATGTCGTTTCACTCCGTTTTTTGCCATTTTTACCACACATTGGAGCCTTTTCCTATGAGGTAGCCTGAGTATCAGGCTTTCCTAAGGGGGTAAGGGAGAGGGGATAATTGTGAGATAAAAAATCCCAGTCGTGTGATGACTTTATTTCACTGAACCAATTATTATTATAATTAGTGCCTATACGAGTGGACGTTTTCTTTCGAGACTTAGTTCATATGAAGTAGTTTTGAAGTAAAATTTTTCGTAGTTTCAGATCCAGAAGAAATTTTTTTCTCTCTTGTTTCTTTTCTGTTTCCAGGATGGCAATTATCCACAACTCAGATCAAGATCAAGTTCAAGATCAAGTTCTGCAACGTGAGTAAAAAAAAAACCTTCTTGGGAGAAACGTTTAATTTTCAGAACTAGTTTATTTCGAATACTTCATCTTATAGCATTACTTTACTTAGCCTGTGAAACAGTATGTAACAGTTAGTGCCAAGTAGATACAAGTACATGTTTTGGTTCAGTTTTATCCTTGGTTTAAATTTTACGTTCCTTTGTTTTAAACTCATTATCATACATAACGATACCCAAAAATAAAGGAAAATAGCATTTAAACCAAGGATAAAATTGAACCACAACATTCACGAAAGAAAACATATAATGTAATTAGTGTTTTGAAATGTTTGAAGGGGCTGTGACATGGTTGCCTTGTTCATTTAATTTTAATGCCAGTTACGCATCTTTATTCGCTATGAACCTGTTATCAGGTTAAAGAATAACAAAATCACAGCTTTTTTTCAAACAAAATATGTTTCCCAAGCATTATATCGAACGTTACAAACCACAAAAATGAACTTCGAAAACCTGTTAGGTGAACAAGTTTTCAAAAACCACAATTGCAATCTGTTTCAATCTTCTTTAAGACCCTGTTTACATGGAGTGGGGGACCCTGGTCTGGTGGGGTAAGTTTCTTTTGTTTTGTGTCCCACAGAGCGTGAAAACAAAAGAAACCGACCCCACTAAGCCGGGGTCCCCCACTCCATGTAAACAGGCCCTAAGTTTAACCATCCGTACATCCTTTTGTATTACACTTGTCTGTAAATGTTTCGCTCAATTTGCATGGGTGGCAATTTCCACTGTCTGAGTTTGGATAAATTGCTTGATGTTACATATTAGTCTACTATCTTTTTTACAAGTAACGTCAAGAAAAGTAACTTTAATCAACGCAGCTCGATAGGTTTTGTGTTAATAGGATGAATTAACTTGGATGTGACCATTTCATTATTGCCTTGCCTCAAATAATGATGTGAACGGCTTTTGCGTCCAATTCTTTTTTGCAATACCAATCAAGCATACAGACATGTAATTCGTTAGGTTACAAAATGTTTGTGGTGGTATATTCGCTCAGTACTTCTCTTATATTCAGTTTACTATAAAAAGCTAGTTGGTAGGGGCGATGTGCAAGTTTTTTTCTCGCAGTACTATAAAACCAAGAATTATCTTTTGAGATGTGGCATTTTTTACGCTTCATATCCCTAGCTTTCCGCTGCTTCCGGCAAAAAATTGTAGGAAACGGTCGAAAATTAGTTCAATAACCAGAGAAAAGGTAAGATTGTTCTTGTTGGGAGACGAAAACAAGTTTTGGTTCGAAGAAACAAGACTCCCCTTTGCTGTAAATCTTCACAGTTGTAACAGTGTTGTTTATGTTTCAGATTCATCTGTTCATATTGTGGCAGAACGCCCGCATTGTAGCATCAAGGCTGATTTGCTCTTCACGAATTCACTTCGTAACTCAATCTGATTAGAACTGTTTGCTTTTCCGCTCCTTTTATGAAATGAAAGTCAAAGAAGATTGCGGCTCATTTTCAAAGCAGAATGTATCAATATGTATATTTCAAACGACTTCTTGGAAGTGATCACAATTACACACAGCGCTGGAAATTTCTCTCTTTTAAGATTGAACTGTAAATGTGCACGTGTCATCGCTAAATTAGATGCGCCTAGTTTTTTTTTTATATTGAAGAACACTAACACTTTACATTTGTACAGTTTTTATAGGAGAAACAAATATCTATTAGAAAAAAAGAGCTCTTAGTCTCTTGACTTCTAAACAAGACTTTGTGTAGATAGTTATAAAGGATTGTGCAATAATTATTAGGAAGGGTGGGCTTAAAAATGGGATTCAAATAAGAAATTATTATATGGTGCCCCCCGTTTGCAAAAGCAGAATTGGTTCAGCTCCCCTTCTTGATCTCTTTATAATTTTTACTACCCCTCCCCCACACCAAATATAATGTAACTGTCGCTGAGTGGAAAGCTTGAAAACCGTCTTCGCTATTTGTTTTCCGACAACCCTGCTTGTGCTGGAAGGTTTCTCCGAGAGGAGTACAAGCCAATTAAAGCACGCTGATGAGAGCAACATACAAGGCGATGCACAGAAGAGGGAGGCGAATCACATCTTGGATATAAGCTTCATGCCATTACAGAAAAAAAATAACTAAACATGATGACAACCTTTTTACGGAGGGTGCCAAACTTAAGGGCTTAAAACTGGCCTAAATTGCCTTCACAATTTCATCAATGAGAAACGACACTATTTCAAGTTTAGCGTTGAAAGGATATGTTACATCTTGTTGAGGACTTGGGCAGAGTGATGGCTAAATAGAAGGCGACATATCGTGTTGCCACCAAGTCCACGACATCTGAAGCAAAGAAAAGGAAAGAGCAGGTTGCATTCCAACAAGGCCAACACGTCTTACCTGCTGGAGGAAAACAATAGAAATCACTATTATACACGTCTCCAGACGTGAGTCGCGGCATCGCAAATCATTCTCTGACAGGTACAGACATTGCAAAGCCAGCCAGTTTCTTTAGTATCATACCAAAAGAGGAATTGTAGCCTCGGGGCCTGTAGACAGTCGAGGTATATGCGTTGTGATCGGGTAAGTATAAAACGGCTAAGGTTTTGAGTTCAAAAAGGTATATCAGACGCATGCACACTAACTGATTGCCCACGGACCTTGCAGTCGGTACTTCCATGAAATTTTACCTTTATCTCAGCTAAAGACGCCCTTTTTTTAGTGCATCGGCCAGATTTCTCGTCCCCCATAGATCCTTTATATAGACACATTTACCTCTCCGTTGTTCATCGTCGCCAGAAGATGACTCTTGATTATTAAAGTTTCACGTTATATTAATTGCGAAGGTTTCAAATTTTTACTGATTTAGTCTGCATATTGAAACATTCACATAATTTGTGTTTGTCTGATACTCTGATCACCGCTTTTAAAGTTAGGCGTGTGTAGGTGTGTATAATTATATAATATCATGTAATATCACTGTTTACTTCTGATCTTCAAAAACTAACAACAATATCTCAGTCCTATGTGGGTTAGTGCAATGTTTCTACCTTGAGTGCTTATGCTGGTTCATCAACAAATTTTTAATTACAACAGTCCGGGCCATAACCTTCTGGATACTCGATGACGTCAATGATGCATTCCACTTCGAAGAAACTTATTTACTACTCTTGATATTTGAGCCTCAGTGTTTTTGGTCACGTACTTAGTTACATTCTGTGAAACCTTGCGAAATTAAAGGCAAAGAGAGACTAAATACTTTGTCGGTTGTCGGTTAAAATTTTCGATCGGTAAAACTCGGTTAATGATTAACAAAACAAGTTAATGCTATTATAGACATTGAAACTGTTTCCTGTATACATAGCAAAGGATGGCAGGGATTGACATAATGATGAAACTTGAAAGAGTTGGGCCAACCTTTTCAAGTTTAAGTTGATTATTCCTGGAAAATTCGTAAAAAAAACATAGTTAATATATAGTTAATGCTCCCTGATAAAATTTGTTTGATATGGCATTTTGTGTATGAGTAAAGGCACTAACAAGTAATGACTTTAGCATAGATTGGCCTTAAACAACAATGATTAACAATTCAGAGGAAACTTAACGGAAAGCTTAACGGATACCCCAAAAATCATCCAAACAGCACTACGATTTTGATCCTTTCAAAACGACTTAATTTAATAAATTCAAAGAAAGCTTACACGTTTGAGGATCCTTTTGGGTCAATGCGGTTTTCCTGCTTGCAGTCACCAAACACAACACAATACCCACAGTAAGTAACGATAGTTTTCCGCAATACAAAGAAACGCGCCTATAATATTGATTCGTTTCTGTGAAGAGAAGTGGGGTTTCAACATCAGTAATAAAGATGTTTGCTTTATTTGTCTACGGCCTCAGTACTCGAATAGACAGATATTGACTGAAAACCGCATAGTACGCATATTATAATATTTTCGTCGAAACGAATTTGGGGTGGTCTATCCGTTTTGAATTTATAAAAGTGAACACTCGAGACCTTTAGATTCTAAGACGAGGATATTCGAAGGGGCGATTGAACGGAGGGCTTCTTGCTTTACGACTTTGGGGGGGCTTATATTTGGAAGGGCTTATACATAGAGGGGCTTATTTTCGGAATTTTACGATATCTAAATTGTTTTTAAACTTTTGGTGGTTAAAATCCTCACGCTAGTCTTACTGTCTAGCCTTAGGCCTGCCTCGTTCCTAGGCGTCTTAAGTGTGGAAAACGGAAAACGCGACTACACGAGCCATCAAGGAGTATCGCGCAATGGACCATGGGAGCGTTCAACCTGGACGCAAAGGACCCTGGGAAGGGTGAACGAGTAAAATGAGACGCCTCGCTGAACGCGCCTTGGTACGAGGCAGGCCCTTGGAAACCTCTTCCAGGCTCTCAAGTTCGCTCTTTCTTAATTGAGTAGACTATCTCGGAGCTTGGAACAGGTTAGTCTAGCCCATAAAATCTGATTAGCACGGTAAGGGGTAGACGGTCGACGAAAATTAGCTGATGCATGTTTATTATAGCACCTAAAAACTATGAAAAGTAACAATCTTCTGGCTGGGAATGGAAAACGAGTTTTGGTTCGAAACACGAGGCTTCACCTTATTGCAAATCCTCCTGCACCCCCCACTGTGTTGTGTTATTTCTGTTTCCGATTCATCTGCTCATTTTGTTGCCGAATTCCTGCATTGTAGTGTCAAGAGTAAGCTTTATAGTCTCCAGCCTTGGGACGCCCCATTGAGAGACCCACTGCTGAAGACTGAGCCTATACGTCAAGAGGTGCTCTCTATGACTGTATTTCTTCATTCAAACTATTTTCCGGCTTTTCCACTGCATCATAGAATGAAGTGGGGAGGAGCCAGAGACGTTGATTCTCCAATCAGAATGTACCGATATGTATTTAAAAAGATTTCTTGGAATATCGAAATACACTCGGAAGTACTTCTTTCGTATAAATCTTTCGTTACCTCGTCAGATGCGTAATTTAATGACAGAGGAATCTTTTTTATTGTAGAGTTTTAATAGGTAAAAACAAATAGTTCTTAGTAAGTAAAAAACAAAACGGTTGTAAACAGTGCTGTAAATCAACTGCAAAGTGTACACAGGAGAGTCTTATTCTGTAAAAGTCATTGCGAAATTTTTAAAAAGGTAATACAGTAGTTCACGAGATCATGTTGTTGTTGAGTATGTCAGCCTTAATTGCTTTTTATAAACTACAAATTGGTGACAGAAACCTGTTTTACTGAAAAATCACCACACATATAACTCATAATTAATTCGTTTGGCTATGGATTAAGCTCCTAAAGAAGGCAGGACGAAAGGCTTCACAGGTTAGTATAGATTCCTGTTTCCAATTTTTTTTTTTGTTGCGAGCGAAGCACTACCCACCTTATTGCAGTTGCTACCTGTGAGATGTCCACAAGCAATTTTACAACTGTACAGTATTACTAGTTTTACTAGTTTTCTTTGATAACTTCACTTTGGGGAGCGTTTCTTACAGTTTGCGTTTTCGAACTGTCTTATATAAAACCTCATTATATCCTTAAAGAGAGTAAAACACGATTTCGCGTAGGTTTATCTCGTTTTCGCTTGCCACGGGCACGGAAGACATGTAGCATTCTGTTGAATCACCCAAACAATTTTCTCGCACGTTTACTGAATCCGAGCATCAGTCAAGTTGTAGTGAGACAAAAGGCATCGAGCACAAGGAAAGTAACCTTTTACCTTGTCAAAACTAACCACTAACAAACAGATATGAACTAACAATAATGTTCATTATGCCTTAATAAACAACCGCATGCCGTATTTTCTCAATTTAACGCCCCCGGCGTTTAATTCAAACTTGGCTTTGTGGACCGGGGTTTGTTTGAATTTGCAGTTTATTCGGGCTTACTTTTTATCCCTTATTCTTGACAGCCGTGTATCTTGCCTTTATACGGTTAGTTTATTATACCACAAATAAACGTCTGGGGATGTATCTACAACTTTCCCTCCAAGACCCGGCGTTTATTCGGGGCCAGGCGTTAAATCGAGAAAATACGGTATGTCCTTTTGTTTAAGTCTACGCTTCTCACGTGTCCTCCTCCTACAGAGTGCGCGCAAATGAAAAACCATCAATTGAACGTCCATTAGACTCTGCTGCCTAGCCTTGCTGTTCGTTAGCAAAAGACGCTGGAAGGTTGAATATAGAGACTCAGTGGAATATAAACACTCACCCCTTCTCCTTCCGGACTATTCAATCTTGTCTCATTTGTATTCAGGCCTCTTCTGGGACCAGTTCTTCCCGGTATATTGATTGATGAAAGATTGCGTGCATGCGTAATTGGGGACCATTTACTTTCAATTGGCGGGTACGTCGACGACTTCAGGCTTGTCCCATCCTCGGAGACGACCCAGGGGCAGTCAGTCGGGTCGGGAGAAAGGGCGGGACGAACGTTTTCAAGTACGGGCAAAAGAGCCCCTTGGTACCGACTCTCACCGAGCTATTTCCAAAAATTCAAGTGGGTGCCGGCTCCTGATTGGGCACAAAAAATGCTTTGTATTATTGTGCCCAATCGGCGAACAGTTTCTCCTGAGTTCTTTTCGTGAGTTCGTACACGACGGCTATTGTCTTACCACACTTGCCCGGTTCGTTCACCAAGCTTGTGCGTGCAAGGGAAACTTTTATTTTCTACTTTCCTAACCAGAAACGAAGGAAATACCCATGAGTCGAAAAAACGTTTGGGATGCTATCAGCAGGAGCAATTCAATTTCTGTTTTTGACTCATCACAATATATCGTAAATAATAGGAAGTTTAAGATGCGGCGGCGACGAGAAAGTCAAATAAGCGAACAAAAAAACTTTGCGCGTGCGTGACACTTTTTTGTACATTTCTTTGCCGTCAACTGCACGACTACCCTTGAAAATGCCTCATCAGACATGTTTTGTGAAGGACGTAAACAAGCAATGACAAAATTAATTCATTTCATGAACTTGGATATGGTTGATAAAAATTCAACTCCAGAAGAGTTCGCTTGCATTTGACAAAGTAAGCGAGTTGGAATAATCACGATAGAAACTGAAAAAATGTGAATTCCCTTTTCCATGCGACGTTTTCGTGGTTGTCAGTCGTCGTGGCATGGTATCTTTTAAAAACTCAATAATATTTACGCAAGACGTGACCGATGCAAGCGTGAATGCCTGTTGTAAGCTGAAGCTGGTATTTTTGGATTTAAAGCGTCTTAATTTTTCGGGCAGACAGTATTTCGAAATCAGATGGGGATTTTATATCAAACTGAAAGTTTCCTGACCTAGTTTCTTTGGTGCATGAACCAGACAAGATGTGAGACAATAGCCGTCGTGTACGAACTCACGAAAAGAACTCAGGAGAAACTGTTCGCCGATTGGGCACAATAATACAAAGCATTTTTGTGCCCAATCAGGAGCCGGCATCCGCTTGAATTTTTGGAAATAGCTCGGTGAGAGACGGTACCCAGGGGCTCTTTTGCCCTAACTTGAAAACTTTCGTCCCGCCTTTTCTCCCGACCCGCTTAATTGCCCCTGGGTCTCCGAGGATGGGCTTGTCCATGCACAAAAATGCGTCGCATCTGCAAAGGGTTGTGCGTGTGATTTTGGGAGAAATCAACAAAGAAAGGCTCTTTACGCAGCAAGCTTTAATTCAAGTCTAAAATCGCTTTTTAGTTTGAAACAAAGATGATTGCGGCAAATTCATGAAAAGATGGAATTTTAAGCACTCGTCAGAGTATGGGGCGCTTCAACTTTGTTATGGGTTAACGCGTGGAAGAGGTGGGCGGGTGTGCCTTACAAGTGTCACGTGCACAAGTGTACTTTACTGATTGCCAAAGTTTGATTTTCATTTGACTGATGGTTTGAGACTAAGGAATGTAGCCTCCGTAAGATGTCAGTTGTAAGTTCTATGACTGCATGCTACGCGGGCTAGAAGCAATGTAACGCTTTTTCAGTAAGCTTTATTTTGAATTATTTCTGCCACCCCGGAAAACAACAACAAAGAAAGAAGAAAAAGATTGCGCGCTCGAAAATTTAACGAAGTTTGGCTACTATACTTTTAAACTATATTTAAACGGAAACCGCAAACTGTTTGAGCACAGCTTCACCCAAAATTAAGGGTTGTCTTGGATAACATGATCATAGTTATGTAACACATTGACCCCATGCAGTTCCCAAGTGGAGGCGACAATATCACTCCGGAAAAATAAACTCAAGAGATCGCGGAAAAAAGCGTTGTCTTTCTTTTGGTTATGTTAAAACATTGACCACTACTGCACATTTTCCGGCTGGAGTTGTATGTTTTGACTTGTGTTAAGTCTAGCATGGCATGAATCGTTAAGTTGGACTTCTATTTTTGTTTTGACCTGAAAACATCACTGGCAGAAGTGTTACAAAAACAATACCAAATGGATTGTTTATAAAAATGCATATACTGCATATATGAAAAAAAGTCTCAGGTCTTCTTTAAAAAGCAGCTGCTTGCATGAGCACGTGCCATTTGTGGCCGTTTTGGCAGAAAGCAGAAGTATCGCAGCACAAGGGGGCCAATACCCAGCAATCTTGACCATGACAAGCTTAGTCGGTATAAGGAATTTATTTTAGGACTTATTCCCAAACAATTTTTTTCTTGCAGGATCAAAGCAGTATTAAAAACAGAACTTTATCTTAACTTCCAACTTACAGAACCAGCCAAACAAAAAATTCCAAATGTAAACAAGTCACGGATTTTTCCACTTCATGAAAAAACATAATTATACTTGTTAGGGGAATGAGAGGGGTGAGTTATATTAGCTATAAGTCAGTTATTTCCTATCTTGCCGTGTAACTATCGTATTGTTATCGCTATTATCCCGCATCAATTTAAATATAAATTAACCCTAAACGTGTAATTATTTTTTAGTTATCCCTTTTGATAGTATTTTTTGAACTGTTTCCGCGAGTACGTCATTAGTAATGCCTCTTTTATAAAGATTCGCCTTCTATAATTGTAACAGGTGATATTATAGCCGCCCTTTATGAATGTCCGCGCGCCAGTGGGCCAATATAGCAGGATATTTTTTTTGATTACAAAGCAATTCGGTGACAACAATGCCAACATGGATTATCTGGTGATTTGCATCGGATCCATTCATTACTCATCCAGTGATACTCTTGTCCATGAATCACACATCAGAGAAAAAGGGATTTCCCCTACAAAACAGGTATTGGACTGAATAAAAAGCTATAAAACACGTTTACACGTTCATGTAAACTTTCCATTTCACTAAGAGACCGCAGAGAACTGAGGACGGAACTGCTCGGATTTCAATATTCTGTCGATAAAAAAGACGAGGTCAGATTTACCAGATTCTGCAGGCTCCTGATTTCTGAGGTATGTAAAATAAGAGTACTGAGGAGGGAAGAATGAGAAAATAGAGACGAAGCCAGAGCACTGAAGTTTGAAAATATACCGATCGCGAGAGCGTGGATGAGTAATTGAAACAATGTTTGCTGGTTAACTTTTTTAAGTATCTGTAAGTGTGCTTCTGTCGAACTTAACGCCTTCAAATTAGATGGAAATAGGGATAATGATACATCTAATATACTGTGAAGAGAGGGGAAATTATTCACCGAACAAGGTTTCCTCCTGCCGGTGTTTTATCATGTGGACGAGAATTTCAACAGAGCTAGAGAGTTTAACTTTTAAATCAAATAATTTAATCACTGATTTGATGACAATGCTCTAGTGATCGGCGGAGGAATATCTGCTCATAGGGTAAGAAATTCTCTTAGTTGTTTCATTGGTTGCATTCTTTGCATACTTATGCTAGATTTGAAGCCCGCGAAAGCAGCTAGTTATACTGCTGACGAGTGAACGATGAATGCTGATAAATGAAGGATTAGATGAATTGGGATTCAGATAAATGAAGTCAGATTCGATCCTGACGAAGGGGATAAGCTTCTCTATCTCCCTACTATGGCCAATCCACCCTATAAACATATAGAGTTTTCTGAAAGGAGAATTAAGCATCACAAAAAGTACCGGAAATACCAAGTGTCAATCATTCTGAAGTCATATTTTGGAGTAGCTTTCTTGGTATCCTGTTGCTCTCCTCTTTGTATGGTTGAAGAGGGGCAAAAGTGCTTTAACTGTTGTACAAAATTTGTTCTAATACGCCTAGAACAAAGGGTTCCTGCCGTTGCTTTTAAATCATTCACGACGTGCTTCCGTCAGGCCTCGTAGCTGATAGTCATCAGAAGAGCAAATCTACAGTCAACTCAAGATGGACACCTTGGGGACCGTCCCTGACTGTCCGTCTTAAAGAGGTGTCCGGCTTATAGCTATAGGAAATCGAGGTAACGTGACACCAGTAGTCTAAAAACTGATTAGAACCTATTTGCAATGAATACACGTCTGTTTAATGTGTACAAAATAGCTAGACCTGGAACATTAACAGAAAAATGGAACATTTTCTCATCGTGCAATATTTCAAGTGAACGTTCACGGCTTCGTGGTTTCAAAGCGTTACAGTATTCACTTTGCGAACTGGAGTAAGACTACAAAATATCAAACAGTTTGCAATTTACTGTCATGTAGAGCACCTACATTTCCGTTTTGAGGTATTTTTAACTGCATAAATTAAAGCACTTCTCAAGTGCCCATTGACGGTTTCAAAAGTGACTGTTGTCCGGCTTAGAGAGGTTTCCGTCTTATAGAGAGTACAGTTACGGTAAAATGACTGAAAAACAGCAGGAACCAATACCAGGTGTCCGTCTTATGGAGGTGTCCGTTTAGAAAAAGTTGACTATAATCCCCGGGCTAATCCGAAGGTCGTAGATTCGATTCCCACCGAAATTCAATCATTTTTTTTCCAGCTAGCCTGGTATCTTATTCCCTTTAATTTGCATCATATTTTTGTCTGTTATTTTCACAGATTGGCGAAGACAGTGCCAAGTTTTTTAAGTGTGGAGGAAAAATGTCTGTTTATTTCTGCCCCATCAGTAAACATTTCATTAGCGTGGACGAGAATCCGTATCATTGTGAAAAATGTGACATTTGCCGGTAGGTGCCGTGACTCATGCATAACGTTTTCAACCGGGGTGACGTACATGCCGTATAAAAGGAAGATGCTAGCCTATGTACAGCCGCCTAGTACTCCCCTCAAGCATGTTAAATTTTGTTTGAGTGGAGGGGGTGTCTGTACATATAGGTTGAGGGGATGCTAGTCGGAAAAGTAGAATTATAGAGACGTCTTAAAGAGATCATTTTGGGCGCGGCTCAGTACCGATATTTACCCTAAACAATCTGTACTTATACGGCCTAAGCAATTCCCGGAATCATTTAAGAACTGTAATGATTTTGCGTGAAAGAGAGAAATTGTATATGCTGTCTTTAACAAGTTTAACACACTAGATGGCGGCGTTTGGTTCTCTTTGCATATATTTCAATCAGGAGCCGATTACTGATTTCAATTCTTTACACACTATCCTAAGGAATATTTGGCTCTTGTGTAAGAGTATTGCAAATCACACCCTTAAGCCGAGAGAACTTGAAGAGCATCCCGTCTCTTTCTTATTGGAGTTCCTACCGACGTTTTTATTGTTCTCCATAAGAAGCATGAACGGCTCCGTTTAACCACAGTTCTGACTTAAACAATGCTTAGGGAATTAATTCTTGGAGTTCAGATATTGCACTGGAGGCAAATTTGTCGCTGCGGTGGAAAAAAACAAGTTGATAGGGTCTTTGAAGTTTTATTATTTTGCGATCAGGAGAGAGCTTCCTTCAATCATCAACGTGTCAGCGTTTCAGGTGAAAAAGGTAAACTGAATATTGTATTAAAAAGTGTATCATGTATAGTATATCGCGTTTCTATCTCCAAAAAGCTTCAAGCCAAATCTCGCTAGGTGTAATTGTCTTCGTCCTCGAATCTGACTCTAGGTTTCCCTGATTAACATGCTCACAAAAAAGGTCCACAGAGAATGTACCATCACTATGAAATTAAACGGCATGAAAGTCTTCAGGTTACTCATTGAGTAAAGTACTATGTCTCAAACAAGCTATTCTCATGTATAATACTCCTGCGAAGAGGAACTGCTCTGGTGGGAAGGCAAAGAAACAAATAGCCCTTTATCGTGAGACCCCTACAAATTTCACCACCAAACCTTGCTCTGGAATTGTAAACTTACAAGAGTTCTTAATACAAATTCCCGGTGTAGCGTTAAAGTAAATAAAAAGAGTGCTCATGCGCAGTTAGCACAAATGCAAAGAATCACTTTTGTCCACAAAGAAGACTGGTATCAACACTGGGTATGAGCATTTGGGGAACAGACAAAATACAACTTGCATCTTTGTATCTTGTCTGTTCCTTTTATTTTAGTTTTCTAACGTCACTCTTTATTTGTTAATATTGTATATTGTGTTGTACTTTTCAATAAACTTCAATATTATTAAAAAAAAAAGAAAGAAAAATGAGCATTTGGGAGCACTCTCCTTAGTCTTCTCTTTCTTTCCATTCAGGAAAAAGGGCATATTTCTTCACTGCGCTTTTCACAAACATGCGATTTCTGAAGTTCAAAAGCCAACTGACGATTGCGTTTTTCGCTGCCGTCAATCATCTTAACGGACTTCTTAGGAAACAAAACTTTACTTTAACGGGTTCAAAAGCTCATGGTTTGTGATTTGTGATTGGTGGTTTTCGATCCGTTTTGTGTGTTTCTGTGTTTCAAGGTTCGTTGCTTGTGATCGTAATTTTATTATGATTAACGGCAGCGAAAAACGCAATTGTGAAGGCGGCTTTTGAACTTTACTAAGTTCGCATGTTTGTGAAAAGCGCAGTAATGAAATTTGAAAAAATCAGCTTCTGAATTCTATAGCTGTTTATCGTAAAACATATTTTGGAAGGGTATAGCCGGTTAATCCGCTTTATTCAGAAAGTCTTAGGTTTAACCCTTTGGAGAGTTGTCGAATTTTTTTCCGAGTTGCTGGTCATTCTTGAATTTGACTTTCTTTCTTTTTCTTTGTTTTTACCTTTAAAAGAACAAACAGTGACCGTCTGTCTCTATCGCACGAACGACACGCGCAAAACCCAGCTTACCAAGGGTTTCAGGATCAGCAGTTACAGCGGTCTTGTATTGAAAACCTGAGAGATGGTCTGACGGACTGGTTTGTAATCAAACACACCAGAGATGAAGCGCTGTCGCGCGATTTGCTTTCTAAATACGGTTTTAAGGCTGCGGATGCAATACAGGTAGGAATTATATAAATAAAACACTGAAATCAATCGGACAATATGTCCTGCACGGAGGTCCAATGAAAGTGAGGAGAATGAGAAAAGCGCCATTTTTCTCCTTGCGGGGGCCCTCAGTTTGAAGCTTCTCGCGTTCGCTGAATTGTACAAAGAGTCAAAGGTCATAGTACTTCCCTCTCGCCGTCTAAATTCTAGTTTTAGCATGTTCCAGGCATTCAGTTAGTGCAGTCACTGTAGCATGGGCTAACCACCTGTAGCATGGCCAACCCCGGGTTAGCGCTGGGCCCAGAAAATCCCCTTTGGGCAAAAATTAATTAGTTTTGGAAGTACAATTTTTCTTAACTTGAAAACTAGAAGACGTGTGTTCCAAATGTTCCTCTTCTTCTTTTTTGCAGAGTAATTCACCACCCATAAGATTGCGCTCTTCACAGTGAGTGAAAAGAAAAACATATATAAACCGTGGCATGGTCCTCTAGTAATAGGTTAAAAAAAATCGAAGGATTATTCTAAGTAGTTCACCTTTTTTAGGGCGCGTTGAATTTTTATAATGTATACTCGTTTTCCCGATCAATCAAACACACACGCCAGTTCTTTCGATTATAAAATTTTCTTTGGGATAAAAGTTAACGCGAAAAAGTCACGACGTTTCGACCTCCTCTAGGTAAACAGTCAAAAATACCATGGACCCTAAAATGTGATTATTAATAATATTGACTATAATTGATGAAATATTTAATTTTTTAAAAACATTTTGCTGGTAAAACCCTTACTCTGGTCTCTGATTACTTGTTGATATTCAGTCTAGCCCATAAATTTCGGGGTAGAATGTCATCTTAAAGTGGAAGCAAAGGTGGGAATTTGGTGCTGGCGCGCTGCGCAGAATTTCTGCCGTGACTGAAAACAAATGATTAGCAAATAATAGACCATTTCCGATATATTAAAATTCATACTTGGCTGCGAGGCTTGGGGGAATAAAACAAACGAAATCATCTTGAGGCTCAGCAATGAATAATACATTTCTTTTGCTTTATTCCCCCAAGCCTCGCAGCCAAGTATGAATTTTAATATATATATCGGAATTGGTCTATTGTCACCTTAGGTTTTTAGCTTTCACTCTTAATGGCCACGTATTCAATATTCTGACTCCTAGCTTATTTTTCCCCAAAATTACGAGGGAAACGGAAATCAGCTATGTTTAGCACCAAAAAAATATGGAAAGTAACAATCTTCTGGCTGGGGATGGAAAACGGGTTTTGGTTCGAAAAAACGAGACTCCACCTTATTGCAAATCTTCCGGCACTATGTTGTGTTATTTCTGTTTCAGATTCATCTGTTCATTTTGTTGCCGAATTCCTGCATTGTAGTGTCAAGAGTGGGCTCACTTTAGCCTTGGGACACCCCATCGAGAGACCCACGGCTGAAGACTGAGCCTATACGTCAAGAGGTGCTCTCTACGACTGTGTTTCTTGATTCAAAACTATTTTCTTTTCCACTGCATTAATTATAAAATGAAGTCGAGGAGGAGCCAGAGACGTTGATTCTCCAATCAGAAGATACTGGCGATATGCATTTAAAACGATTTCTTGGAACTACTTTTCGTATAAATCTTTAGTTACCTTGTCAGGTGTGTAATTTATGACAGCTGAGGAAATTTTTTATTGTAGAGTTTTAATAGGTAAAAAGAAATAATTCTTAGTAACTAAAAATCAAGGAGTTGTAAATAGTTTTGTAAATCAATTGTAAAGTGTACAAAGGAGAGTCATATTTTGTAAAATTCGTTGCGAAATAAAAGGTAATAGTTCACCAGAATTTCTCTTGCTTTTTATAATTGGTGACAGAAAACCACCCAACCTGGCTACCTGTGGGATGTACAGGTTATTAAATAAAAGCAATTTTAAAAGTATTCTGCACTAATATTCTCACATGACTTCACTTTGGGAACCGTTTCGGTACAGTTTGCGTTTTATTTATATATATGGGGCGCTTCAGGAAATGACTAGTTAGGGGGTTCTTTTATAGGTTAATGCATGGAAGAGGTGTGCGGTGTACTAACGTATTGGTCGCCCAAATAATTATGTTACTGTTAAAAATTAATGCAATCTCTGATTATCTTGTATTTAGCTGGACATAAGACTAGGATATATCTGTCCCAAAGGCCGGTTTAAGGGTTTTTGAGAACGTTTTAGTATTGTTTTTTTGAAACTGAATTAACACCGTGCCAGCAGAGCACGTTCTTTCGTTTGCTCGATTTGTACGTACGGATCAAGAAAAAAAGGAGGCTTTTCTCGCAGGCTGTTAAGAGAATCACACGGCAAGAATTTATAATGAACGATCACAAAGTTGTCCAGGTTGACTATTCTTTTAGGTTTGCATATCCAAGAGCCAATCTCTGTGAAGTATGATAGCTATTATCCTTGCTTACCTTTTTTACATTATTTCAGCCGATGAGTAAGTTAAATAAAAGAGAGAATCTGAGCAGAGGTTTTTTCAGAGGGAAATAGATTACGCATAATTATGTCTTATTTGCGATGGCGGTACATGTACAGACGTTGCCCTGAGGTTCTTCTATGATGTATAGTCGAACCCTGCTTTACAGGCCAGGCACCTGGCTACTACTGACCGATTTCTTGGTCCCTGGGAAGAGCCCACACCTTTTTGACTTGTATTTCATTTTTTTTTTTTTTTTTACTAATTTGACGATGTTAATGTCCTGTTTTACTTCTTTAGTATTTTGTTCTTTTAAAAAGTGTTACTTATCTTAAATAACATAACCTGCTCAGTAATACGGACACGCACTTTCTATGGCCCCTCCAGTGTCAGTATTAATGGACAGGGGTTTGTTTGTACCTAGTTTTTTATGGGACGCCTGAAGTGACAACACAAAAACAATCCGAGCTTATTTTCACCAAAATGTATCTATCGTTCGAATTCGAGTGCTTAACTAAGGAATGTAGCCTGCGTAGCAGGAGCTTGTACGTTCTATGACTGTTACGCAGGCTAGAAGCTAATAAATTTAACGCTTTTTCGGTAACTTTATTTTTAATTATTTCTGCCACCCCTGAAAAAACAAACAAACAAACTGAAGAGATCACGCGCTCAAAATTTAACGAAGTTTGGCTATACAGTATACTTTCAAAATATATTTAAACGGAAACCGCCAACTGACTGAGCTCGCTACAGCTTCACCCATCCAAAAATTAAGCGTTGTCTTTTTGGATAACATATACTGAATGGTTATGTAAAACATTGACCTCAGTTCCCAGGTGGAGGAGTCAATATCACTCCCTAGAAACAATAAACTCAAGAGATCGCGCACTCAAAAATTTAACGAAGTGTTGCCTTTTTTGGATAATGTATATCATGGTTATGTTAAAACTCTTTGACCACATTTCTTAGATGGAGTTGTATGTTTTGACTTGTGTAAAATCTAGCGCGACAAATCGCTTGGGTGGACGTTTACTTTCCTTTTGACCTGAAAACATCTCTAGGGTGTTAAAAAAAATTTAACCAAATGGATATATTGTTTATAAAGAAAGTCTTAGGTCTTCTTAAAAAAGCAGCTGCTCAAGAACGTACCCTTTGTGGCCCTTTGCCGCAGAAAGCAGAAGTTAAGTAAATAAACTATGTATGTGATCAGTTATTTTTGAAAATAAATCATGATTAAAAGCTTGAGGTCAAGATGGCAGTGGTGTTTAGCGCAACACGGTGCCAATACTTGACCGTGCAAGCTTAATCAATATGAAGTTTATTTCATAACTTGTTCCCAAACAATTTTTTTTCTTGCAGGATCAAAGCGGTAAAGCAGAGCTTCATCTTAATTTCCCACTTTCAGAACCAGCCATACAATAACTTCCAAATATAAACAAGTCAAGGATTTTTCCACTTCATGCGGAAAAGGAAGTAACATGACTCCCTGTTAACTATAAGTCCTGCCGTGTAACTTTTGTTAGTAAAGTTATCGCTGTTATCCCAAATCAATTCAAAAATCCCTGAATAAATTAACCCTAATCGTGTAGTTATTTATATGTTATTCCTTTTAATATTATTATTTGAGCTGGTTTTGCGAGCGCGCCATTTTTTAGTGATAATTGGTAATAAATGGCCTTCTATTGTAACAGGTGATAAGACGTGTCACGGTCTAGTTGCATGTGCCTTGATAACAAAGCAATTCAACTTCTTCAGGCAATATACCAGCTTATCGACCGTGCAGTGACGAATAATGCAATTCAGTCTACTGGAACTGTGGTTTTGCCTGCGTGCATACGTCTCCTATTTCCTTTCTTTATAATTTCCGCGTGCAACAAAGGAAATGGGAGACGTCTGCGAGGAAGCAAATTAAACTGTGGATTTTCCTTATAGGGCGGGGACTCTTAACTTGTTTATCACATATCAGAATATGTAATGGACTAATCATAGTCGGACGTTCATGTAAACGTTTCATTTCGCTAGGAGACCTTGGAGAACATAAGTTTGAACCTAGTTTACGTAAGTCAATTTCTCGGACTGCAACATTCCGTAGATTTGAAAGAGACGAAATCAGATTTATCAGCTATCTGCAGGCTCCTGATGATTTCTGAGGTATGTAAAATGAGAGTACTGAGGAGGAAAGAATGAGAAAATAGAGACGAAGCCAGAGCCAAAAGTTTGAAAATATACGGATGACGAGCGCTTGGATGTCATGAGTAATTGCAACAATGAACGCAGGTTAATTTGTTTGAACTTGTAACAGTTGTTGACAGCTCCTTGTGTGAGTAAGGTAGAATTTGTCTACCAGTACTAGACTTTTTTCTTGAAAACGCCTTCATTGTAGATATCTTTAACTTAAGATTTTGATTTTGATATTGCAATTCAATGCAATTCAGTCTACTGGAACTGAGGTTTTGCGTGCGTGCAGACGTCTCCTATTTCCTTTGTTGCACGCGGAAAAGAAACGGACCTTTTCCGCGTGCAACAAAAGAAATAGGGGACGTCCCCGAGCAGGCAAACTGTGTTTGGTTATATAAATGATTTTCTTTACAGGTCTTATCACATATCAGAATAGATAATGGCCCAGGGGCACCCAACGAGAATATATTTCAAAACCAGATAAGACTTTATCAGTATGCCTGAATCCGTGAGCGGGCAAGATAAAGTGAATATTGCGTTCTGATCAGCTATCGAACAAGATGCTTGGGATTTCCCACTTTGGTCCCGCAAGAAAAAAAGTTTTCTTTTCGGACATATAATAGCCTGCGTACCAAGCGTTTCCGTTCTGTTTCGGAGCAAGAGAGAGACATTTTTCGCGCGGTCTTTGACTCCTGCTCCTCGTTCTTTGCTCCTAAACCGCACAGAAACGCTTGCTACGCAGACTAGACATATAATAAATTCTTTATTTCCAAGCTTGTTCGGTGAAAATAGACTGAAGGATAGTGGTCTTTTTGCCTTTTTGCGTTTTTATTGACCTTGACTTCTTCTTGGTCCAATTAAAACGTAAAAAAAATCTTGGCCAATAGCCAGCCATTTTGACCTCACGCCTGGTCATGCAGCCTGAAGTACATAACACTTTTTCCTGCGGACGTGATATTTATCTAATAGAATAAATTGCAACCATGCTTTCATGAATTCAAGTTCAACTGTCCATGGTTAAATAAGCTAAGCAATGGTGAGTTTTGAGGTAAGTCACATACATTCCTTCAAACGTAGAGTTTGACAAAGTTTTATAACGTATTAGTTGCTTCGACCAATCAAGTTTGACCGAGCACCAGTAACCAATAGAAAACTGTAAACGATTAACAGCACCTTTCCAAACCAGTATTCATATGCATTAGAATGCTATGTGATATGGTGCCATCGCAAATTTTCCTGTTAAACTAGTTTTTAGAGTGAAAATTAAACTGGCCGCCATTTTGACCGGAAGTACACAAAATTAAGCACCTTTTTAAGCCAAAATGACGATCAATCAATAATCAATCAATAATCTTTATTTATACACGATAAGTATTCAAAGCGATGCTTCGCTTGTGGGGTCGATGAAATTGTTTATTATATGAACTAATCGTGGCTATTAATATGTGATATGGTGCCATCGCAAATTCTTCCTGTTAAACCGGTTTTTGGAGTATTACTAAAATGGCCTCCATTTTGACCGGAAGTAAACATCACCTAACCGAAAGTACACGAAATTTAGCATGTTAAGGTCAAAATGACGCAAAATTGTTTATTCTATGTTTTTTTTCCGGTCAACCGCGTTACAAATTAGCGGTTTAAATGAAAGAACCGGAGGGAAAAGTGGGATAAAATGGAAAATGCAACCAACTCAAAGCAGGAGCCCATGTCTTAGGTGACATGGGTGGGCACTGACATCCCTTGATTGGCACCTTTCTCTCCAAATGACTTGAAACTGCCCGTATCAATGTAATTGACATACTATTGACCTTTACTTGTGTCGAAGGGGATTAAAATTCATTGTATCTTGTAACGAGGAGCGGCGTCTAAGTTTGATGCTTATTTTCGAGAAATTTTGGTGATTAGGGGCAAAACTCCAAGGGGGGGAGGGGGGTGTAACTCCCAAGGGAATAGTTCGAAATCAGACTCACTTTGTCTTTGAGGTTATTGGGTGGGTCCTTCAATCTGACCAAGTTTCATCCAAATCGGAGAGATAGCTTGTGTCACGCCTGCCTGGTCCTCTCATGGACACAGTCTTAAGGTCTGGCAAAAAAAGGTTTTTTTCTTATTTTGGGCTACAGTCATTGGCAATTTAGGCAAAGGAGGTTAATTCTTAATTAGGTTCCTAATTTCTAAGGAGATATAGTTGTTGACTACCAGAAATACAAAGAAACTATACAGTCGAGTTACTAACAACTGTACATTGCTAACCTCCTTTATGCAAGGTCCAAGAAGACAATTACCATCTGTACTTTTCATAAACATATCGATTGGATCGATAATCAGACTCACAGAAAAAGTGCTATTCGAATATGTTGATTGTGTTCGATTGCGGGACTCCATCGATGGATTGTGTTCAATTAAGTTCGATTGAGTTTAACAGCCTGCGTATACCCATCTCTCCTCGCTCCACGTCGCTAAGGACGTTTCGCAGGAGGTTTGGTTTCCTGTAAAACGTCCCTAGTGGCCGGGAAGGAGGGGAGACGGCTATATTCGCAGACTAGTTTGGTAACGGAACGTTCGATTGACTTAGCTGGGTTTCGACAGTGTACAACTGAGTGTACTTACACCAGTGAAGAAAGCTCCTGGTAGGTCTTGGTACCCTGACCTGGAGCATGAAATTAGCTGCACTTTACGCTATTCCACAGCTCCCTGCAGCACAACTCTCATAAAAAGCAGTGGAAGAAATGTGGAACTACGCCTTTACACGATGTAAGTACAGTATGGAGCTACCGTTCGACAAGCGAACCGGAGAAAAAAATCGTTAAGAAACATGCTCGACATGAAATGATGTGGGTGATTTACGAGAGGCGGCTTCAGATATCTTTGTTCAAACAGTCAACTTGTCCTCATCTGTAAGCTTTGAGTCATCTGAAAACTGAACGAGAATGAACTTAAAGGCGAAAGTGATCCCAAGGGAGGATCATATGACGAGAATTTAGGCTCTAGGTAACAGGTAAAATCAATGGAAACACGACAATTTTGCATTAACAGGAGCAAGCTCCTGCTTTAAAAGATTTTTATCCTGCTCGAAAGTGATACTTGCAGCCATAGTGAGCAATTTTAGCGTCGATCATGGGACGACTGGAAAACGTGGCCGTCCACCATAACGACATATACTAATCTTCAAATGATATGCTAATCTTCAAGTACGATTCAAATACGGCCGAAAACAAGGAAGTTGAAGGTGGAGATTCAAACATTCTCGAACTCAAACGTTCCACTTTCCTAGTAGTCAGGATCAACAACAGATTTTTAATGTAGAGGTACATCTTTTAGATCAGTAACATGCTCAAATGCTAAGGGCTTCTTAAACATATTTTTGATGTTCGGACTTAAATGGTGAACGCCAGAGTTCAAGTGTTTGGATGACAATTACATTGTGCTTTGTTTTATTCCATGAAACTATATAGCAAAATGCGTGGAAATAAAACTCGCGTAAAGATTCCGTTTCTTTCTGTGACAGGCACATTATGTGGTGCATTTACTTTATTAAAATTTGTTTGTCCAATAATTTTAACGGGTTTTGCTTGACTGATGACCATGAAGGGGGAATCCCCTAACCATGACGTAGTGATGCGCATCAGCATGATCGAACGGGGCGGGGAGGGGCGTAGATGATACTTGAGTTTGAAGTGTATTGTATTAATTTAGTGTTGAATGATTTACATGTAAGACGTTTTCGCCCAAATACTTTGAGTCAATGCAATCTCTGATTATCTGATTTAGCTGAACATAAGACAAAGAAAGATCTTCCAGAGGTAAGGGTCTTAAAAACGTTTCAGTATTAACATAGTTTAGAGAATCGCAAAAAAACAAATATTCTGCATGATCTATTTTAAATTCTTTTAGCGATTCCAAACCAGGAGCCACAAACCTATTTGAGTTTTCTTTAACGTTTGCACATTATACAAGCTCAGCCAATCTGTGTTAAGTATGAGCCAATTATCCTAGCTTACGTTACATGATTTTGCCATTGAGTAATTTTTCGAGAAATTAAGGATTTAGAGCAAAGTTTGTCGAAGAAAAATATTGCTAAGTTTATTGCCTGGGGAAAAATCTGGGCTTACATGTATTACTTGCTGCGGTGCAAGGCATCCGGATCGGGATCAGTGATCGGACATCACTCGGATCATCCCAAAGGAACGCACGCAAACTCTGGAATAAACAAACTTGAGAGATCGCGCACTTAAAATCATGTACCACATATGGCTAATGTTTTATTAAAATCACTGAGTTAAATATGCAACGTTCACTAGATCAGAACGGCCACTTAATTTACAGAACCGCAACCTGAACATCCAAAATTGCGTGGGTTTTTTGGAGAACATATTATGTTTATGCTCAAAGTTGACCTTATTTTCTGGGTGGAATCTCGAACATCTTTGACAGCAGGTCACGCTTGAGTGTTTCCCTTGTGCGAATTAAGCCTATCTAGGAAAGATCGAAGTGTCTCTGCTAGCAGGGTAGGCGGAACATTAGATTGGACGTTTATATAATGTTTATTTTTGGTTTGACTTAAAAACATCACCAGAGTATTGCAAAACATTTTGCGAAATGGATTGTTGACTTGAGGAAACTCAGTTTTTTTAGCAGGTGTGATAGGGCTTCTTAGATGACAAATTTAGGGTTTGCCTAAAACCAGGAATCCTGAATCGATCCTGAAAAAATCCACGCCGAACGCCGATTGACTCTGAAGTTTAGTGATTAGGGTTAGGAAGCTGACTGAAAAAAGTTTCAAGTCAGTTTGCTGACCCTATCACAGACTATAAAACTCCAGGGTCACTCGCGATTCGGCGTTCGGCGGAGGGTTTTTTCGGATTCCGGATTCCGGATTTCGGGTAGGCGAACTTACATTGTCTGTCTGAATTTATAAAAAGGTACCCACTGAAATTTCAAGTGCGTTCTAACGGTTGAAAGTCGCTAGTTAGGGCTTAAAAGGACAAATTAGTCGCTAGAAACACACGAAAAGTCGCTCTTGGCAGGGGAAATTATGACAATTCAGTCTCTCAAACTACGAGGCTAAAACAGACCTAAAATCCCGCACCTTTCCTGATCCCAGAATCGGTTGGCCAAGACAAAATTACTTCAGCTAAACACTCACAAAGCGTTTTCATGCTGGTACACAATATTCTTATAACACGAGCGCCACGACATACCTGAAATCTGTCGATTTGTCAACAACTTCAGGAAATCACACAATTAACCACGTTCGCGGCCTTGATAATCTACAACTAGCCTGCGTGGCAGGCGCAAAAAGGGGAGGGGAGAGGAAGGGAGAAAAGCACGAAAGAGGGGAAAGGGAAGGGATCCCTGTCTCCCCAATCCCCGTCCCTTTTTCGCTTCCACTCTATCCCCTACCCCTTTCACGCCTGCTACACAGGCCAATCCACAACCAACCAGGCACAATGTTTCCACATAAATCATCACATGTAAACTTTCCTGACACAGTCTATTTATTCAAGATCCCGGGTGTAGACGAGCCGTTTTGAAAGGGACACATAGACGCCGGCCTTCAAAACAATTTTTAACTAAGTCTCTGGCCTGGTCAGAACTCAGCATCAATTTTGCTCTCGCCGAATAGATTTGATTTTTAGAGGTCTGGCCTGTAAAATTTGAAACAGGATTTTATTCCATAGAATCCATTGCAAATTAAGAGAATTCAGTTCTCTTAGTTCTCAATGAATAACAAATTGAAGCTCTAATATAATAGGACCTAATAGGCAAACTTAAGTCTTTGTTTAGACGGAAGTCATTTAGACATGCATGATTAGATGCACATTTGCAATGTCAGATATTTTTATAAAAACATTCTGACATTTATATTCTTCTAATAACAAAAACAATTTTTCTTAATATAAGAACCTGTTTAAGAACCTTAATGGCCTATTTTCCCAGAAAACATCAATTTCGAGGCTTTCTTGGAAAAAGTGTGGGTTTTTATAAATTTATAAGTGGGATTAAACGGAATGTTTAGTTAAGCGGTTTAGAAACAAATTGTTCCTCTTGTGATCGATTTTGCATAAAAAGAAGATGCTGTCATCAACGTATCGGAACCAAATAAAGACACATTGTTTGACCCACTTTGACCATATATAGCCTGATATAGTGCAATATAAACAGGTTGCCGTCGTGCCGTGCATTTAATTTTTTCTGTGTTTTCTGCAATCTTTTTCGTTTTCTACCCTTCGCTCTTTCTCTGCCTCCAAATCGCTTCTATGTAAGTTTTCTGCTTGGAAAGAAAAAAAAAAAAACAGAAACCTCTGCAACCTAGGGTACGACCAAGACCAAGAAACTGTCGTTATTGCCTCCATCGCTTCAGTCACGTGCGCTAAAAGTCGAAGTCAATATCTCGGATGAAGGATAAAGGATATGAATAAGATTTTCTACATGGTGAGTTTAGTTTTGAAACTGTTTGCACGTTAGGCTTTCTGTATAACCACTGATGTCAAAAAGCAGTTATAAATGTGATAGCATTATTTAGCTGGTACACAGATTCTGATCTGCAGCATTATGACTAAGAAACAAAAACTACGATCAAGTCGGAATGATTACTGGAAGCCTCTATCAAGCACCAAGCTATGGTACAATTTAAATGTTGTGTTTGCCCAACCAGCTGAAATACGGCGTATTTGAAGAAGGCTTTCTAGTTCAGTGTTTTTATTAAGTGGACCAGAATAAATAGATTTTGTGATTTATACATTGAAGTTATTCAATGGCAATGTCACGTAAAGCAATGCTGAGAAATTGCCTTACTTTAAAAAAGGACTATGCTCTAACAAACACGTTTAAGTTAAATTTTTTTTAATCGTATTGTAGACATGTGGAATTCGTTTCCATTTCACGTTTAGCCTTCGTAGCAAGCGTTTCAAATCGCGCGAGTCTCTCGAGAAAGTTTGGACGAGAGCAAAAAAGAGGAATAAATTTTACTTTTTTGCTCCCGCTCTAACTTTCACGCAACAACTAGCCTGCGTAGCAGAGCAAAGAAATACCGATTTTGGCCGAGCGAGAAATGAAACGAGAGCCAAAAAATGAAAGGGGAGAGGGATCATCAAATGTCGGTGCGCGAACTCGAGGCATAACAGCCGGCCAAAAGGGTGGTTTTCAAAATCCCGGGGTTTGTCTGCAAGCATTTCCTTCCATTTTCCCCCACCCCCTCCCCGCTCTTTTACTTGCACCATTTTTCGCGCAGTCTTTGACTCGCGTTCCTCGTTCTTTGCTCCTAAACCGCATGGAAACGCTTGCTACGCAGGCTAAGCAACAACTAGATTGGAAACGCTTGCTACCCAGGCTATTTCACGTTAGGGACTGTGCAATAATTATCAGGAGGGGGACTGAAAAACTAGAGTTATCTAGCAAAAACTTAGACAGTACCTCCTCCCCCTCTCCAAACAAAAAAAAATTAGTTCTAAGCCCCCTCTATTATGTTAAAAATAACGTCGCACCTTCTCCCCCTCCCCCACCACCCACTC
>BOPM01000738.1:76699-79199 GCA_022179025.1 Porites australiensis
ACCGGATTTGTTTTGGTGTTTTTCAGGTACAAAGGGGGCGCATATAAGGAGTAAAAGCTTAGCTTTATAACCCCTGAGGCATCAGCGTTTCTTTCTTTCTTTCTTTTTTTTTTTTGATACGGGGTCCACGGTCCAGAGTTCAGAGTCCAGGGTCCAGGGTCCAATTTAGCCGTATTACTTTTTTTTTATTTTCCGTATTACTTTCCGGGAAAAATTGTGTTTGTGTTTACCCGGTTGAGTGAGGTCAGGGGAACCCCCTTTTCCTGAAATGCGTCCGCGATTGGACAAACTACCACAAAGACGGTCACATATGACCCATATCATACGGCATGAGCTGTATGATTACTGTCAGTGTACTGTGTATGATTCATATATAAAAACCTATAAGCTACAGAATCTTCTACGAGTCATTTAATGGTCGCTGTATCACTGACCTTAACTAAGCTAAATAGAGCCCTTTTAACAAGCCACCGCGAGGATCGCGTCTGCTTGCAATAAACGGTCAAACGCATACGTAAGATTAGTGGGTTCTTCTGATTTTTTCACGGCTGGTTTTTTCAAGTTTACGCTAATAATTCCTGTCGATTATTCTAATGAGTTTTTTTTCCCCATCTGATAGATATTCAGATTTACTTAATTTCAGATTCATTATCTTTGAGAAATATTTTCCTTTCCTTAATTGGCGTATCATAAATACAAGTCACAGTTTGTGCTGGGTTTTTATGCTTGAGAACGCAAAGATTTTGGCGGATTCATGAATAATGTTCCTGGATCTAAGATATTTTGGGTATTCGGATTCGCTAATTTCTAAAACTTTGAGGCCGTTACAAAGATATATATATATATGCAGGGCATCTATGTGGCTCCTGTTTGGCGTTAATTTATTGAACTCCATCAGGCTTTCCAGGATCCTGGATTTCCCTAATTGAAGCTCGAGACTCGGGATTTTAAAGCAAAATCTGGGCGAGATTCAGGATTAAAAGTATGCGCGGGAAATGGGATGGGGAAAAATAGCCCTCGGGATTACGGGATCCGTGTGTTTGTAGGTCGGGGTTACGGGATTGAAGAACGCCATTGGGAACCCAGTAATTTCACATTTCAAAAAAATTATTGATAATGCATTGGAACCTCGATAACTAAAAAATCAAAGTCCAATTTCCGTAGGACTTGCACTCGGACCCGAACTCGAGTTCCTCGCTAACTCAATTAAATTTCATTCGTTTTCCTTCCCGGATCAAAATATTTTACCCCGATAACTCGAATTATGGTTTTTGCAACATATTAGGGTCTTATGAGTCACTCAGAATAATGATGTTTAATCGACCGGCCCGATAACTCGAACACTCTAACGTGAGTTCGGGTCGTCGATGTTCTACTATACATGAATGGCCTCTACAAATTCCTATAAAGAATCAGAGCAAACAGATTATAATTTCTGGGAGGGAAATACCGTACAAAAAAGCTTCCCCGCTGCTTGTAAGCTCCCCAATCCCTTTTCCCCAAGGCCATAGGCCTCTAGGCCAAAAAAAAAATATCCGACCAGGATAATCGGGAAACACCGTGGGTATGGCTACTGATCCGATCCGATTGTAAGCTCCCCTCAAAATGTATTAAAATGAATTTGATTTATTATGACTTTTTGAAGCTTAACTAAAAAAACAGTAAATGCAAAACGTATAACTTTGATCAGCACTGCTTTAGCTTGTTTCGAACCGCTTTTTCTATTCCGGCTATAAGCTCCCTCGGAATTAAAGCTCTCCTTTTATGAGGGTTTCTAAAACCTATAAGGCCAAGGCCAAACGTCAAACTTTTCATTTGACGAACCAAACTTGGTGAGTAAAGTTCGAGAAAAGTTCGACATCTGCCTCAGTTAAGTTCGCCTGAATGAGTTTGGATCGTTCAACACGTTCTTTCTGTGTGCTTCAGACGGATAGAACGTCTGAAGATGGTCTCCGGGACAAACGCGGATCTTCACATGCGACAAACTAAGTCAAACTAATAAATTAAAAACTTGTATACCGATGCTGTTTGTTTAGCCCCGTTCAGGGAGATAATTTATTACTGATCTGATTCAGTTGATTGATTGCATGCACGCGTCTTAAGTCTGACGTTTGACCCAACAGACGATCCTAACTTAATTTAGGTCGGCCCATATTAGAGTTCGGTTCCTCTCATGAAAAGTTCGATGTTTCACCTAGTCCTTACGAAGACCAAGGGCTTTGTTATATGTATCTCTCGGAGGGTGAAGGGGCATACGATTCGTCAATTCCCAGTGAAGGACGAGAAAAAACTGGGATAACAATATTAGCAAAACTGTGCGGCTGTCTTTAAAATGTAAATAACTTTACGCTTTCTTGAGTAACTTTTATTGTGGATAGCTGCCACCCTGGAAGAGGCAAACTAAAGAGATCATTTACTGGAGATTTTATAACGTCTAGCTAACAGTTCCAGTCTGTAAATAAGCTGGGATAGTTCGGTTATTTGCATTTCAAATGCCAAC
>BOPM01000738.1:84199-114796 GCA_022179025.1 Porites australiensis
GTGACAGAGTCCCTTTAAATATATATGTTGCTAAGACAGAATGAGATCATTCTCTCTTGATGTTGCGTATTAGTCTAAACAAAAACAAACAAACAAACAACCTTTATTGTTACATCCAAATAGAGAATTTTACATGTTTTGATAGCTAATGAAAAGAAAAGAAGAAATTGTTACATAAAACTATGCATTATGATAACAAAGATGTCTAAGAGCTTAATGAACATACGTTTTTGTGCTCTCGCCTAGCTATAACAATGACATTTTTTAGCTTTTTTATACGGTGGTGACAGGTAAATTAAGTAGCAAAAAACACAATAAAACCAAACAAGTATTAAGTAAATAACACACACATTGACACTATATGGAGATTGAAAAGAACGAATATGATCAATTAACTATCAAATTGTCGAATCAGTAGATGTTGTTTTAGTAATCGTGGGAAGGGGTAATTTGGGAGGTCTTTATCTACTATCTATTTCACGGGTAACGTCAAGTAAAGTACGGTTAGGTAACGTCACTCTATCGGTCTTTTTTTACCCTATTACAAGTCAACTGGATTCAAGTGTTATAGGACGAATAAACTGAAATGTGAACATTTCATTACCTTGCTCTCAAATAACGATGTAAACGGTTTCGCGTCTAACCCAGTCTTTTTTGCAATGCGAACCTTGCCAAATCTCGCCATGTATAGTTGTCTTCGTCCTCGAATCTGACTTTAGGTTTCCCTGATTAACATCTGCTCACATAAAAGGTCCACAGAGAATTTACCATCACTATGGAACAAAACGGCATGAAAGTCTTCAGGTTACTCATTTAGTAAGGTACTTTGTCTCAAACAAGCTATTCTCATGTATAATATACTCCTGCAAAGAGGAACTGCTCTTGTGGGAAGGCAAGGAAACAAACAGCTCTTTATCGTGAGACCCCTACAAATTTCACCACAAAACCTTGTTCTGGAATTGTAAAGTTACAAGAGTTCTTGATATAAATCCCCGGTGAAGACGTTTAAGCAAATAAAAAGAGTGCTCATGCGCAGTTAGCGAAAATGCAAAGAATCACTTTTGTCCGCAAAGATGGCTCAGTGATGAATTTGGGAAGACTGGTATCAACACTGGGTATGAGCATTTGGGGACACTCTCCTTAGTCCTCTCTTTCTTTTTATTAAGAAAAAGGGCATATTTCTTTAATGAAATTTGAAAAAATTAACTTCTGAATTATACAGCGTTGTTAATCGTACAACGTATTTTTGAACGGTATAGCTGGTTAATTCGCTTTATTCAGAAAGTCTTAGGTTCGACCGCCCTAGTTTGGAGAGTTGTCGAATTTTTTTTTTTGCGAGTCGCTGGTCATTCTTGAATTTGTTTTTTCTTCGTTTTTGCCTTTAAAAGAACAAACAGTGACCGCCTGTCTGTATCACAAGAACGACACGCGCCAAACCCAGCTTACCAAGGGTTTCAGGATCAGCAGTTACAGCGGTCTTGTATTGAAAACCTGAGGGATGGTCTGGCGGACTGGTTTGTAATCAGACATACGAGGGATGAAGCGCTGTCAAGTGATTTGTTTTCTAACTACGGTTTTTACGCTTCGGATGCAACACAGGTGGGAGCTAGTCTTATATAACTGAAAAATAACACTGAAACCAAGAGGGCTGTATTTCCTGCAAGGAGGCCCAATGAAAGCCAGGAGAACGAGAGAAGCGTCATTTTTCTCTTTGAGGCTTCTCGCGTTCACTGAATTGTACAAAACGGGTCATGGTACTTTATTCTCGTTGTCTAAATTCTTTTGCCAGTTTTAGTATATGCTCCAGGCGTTCAGCTCAGTGCAGTGTGGCGCAAATCAGTCAGAGAGAGGGACAAAATAAGGAGAAAGACCTCCCCCAACCCCGGGTTAGCACTGGCCCCAGAAACTCCCCTTTAGGCGAAAGAGTAAGGATGATAAAGTTTATTCAGTCAATTTCTGAAATTGTTCGAAATGTTCTTCTTCTTTTCTAGCAGAATACTAATTCACAGTTCATAGGATTGAACTCTTCAAAGTGAGTGAAATACAGATCATACACATAGCACTAGTGAAGAAGGATTATTCTAAATATGTCATCTTGTTTAGAACGCATGGAATTTTTACCCATCATTCTCAAATACTCTTGTAAAAACGAATATCATTTTCGTGAAGTGAAGAAGAGAATATTCAGTTTCTCTAGCAATGAACTGGATTCAAGTTGTAACAGAACGGTCTTACGATGATTCTGTGAACTCGTCAGTTTTTGCAATACCCATCAAACACACACGCCAGTTCGTTAAATTCTTGTGATAAATGAGTTAACGCCAAAAGCCTGTTTCAACCTCCTCTAAGTAAACAGTTAAAAATGCCTTAAACTCTAAGATGTGATCGAATATTTGAAAACGATAAGTGATCAAGGGTTAAAAATTTTATAAAATTTCAGTGGTAAGACACTCACTCTGACTAATTACTTGCTCGGTTAGGGGTGGAAGGTCATCTTCTAGTGGAAACAAAGGTGGGAATTAAGTGCTGGCGCGCGGTGCAGAATTTTTGTGTGCCTAAAAACCAATAATTAGTTCATAATTATCAACTTTTTTAGCTTTCACTCTTAATAGCGACGTATTCAATATTCATACTCCTGACTTATTTTTCCCCCAAATCGAGCCGGAAACGGAGGTAAGCTCAACATGTTTAGCACCCCAAAAAACCTAGGAGAAGTAACAATCTTCTGGTTGGGGATGGGAAACGAGTTTTGGTTCGAGAATACGAGACTCTGCCTTATTGCATATCTTGACTACTATCTTACAAAAATTTGATTTCTGTTTCAGATTCATCTGCTCATTTTGTGGCCGAATTCCTGCACTGATGTAGTGTTAAGAGCAGGCTTAGTCTCCAGCCTTGGAACACCCCATCGAGATACCCGCGGGTGGAGCCCGAGTCTACGATAGATCATGAGGGCTTCTCTACGACTGTGTTTCTTGATTCCAAAACTATTTTCTTTTCCGCTGCATTATAACTATTAAAAAAATGAAGTCGAAGAGTAGTGACGTTGTTTCTTCAATCAGAATATGAAAAATATGTATTTAAAACGATTTCTTGGAATATCAAAAAACAGTCAGTTCTTTCGTTTAAATCTTTAGTTACCTAGACAACTGTGTAATTTATGACATAGGAATATTTTTATTGTAGAGTTTTAATAGGCGAAAACAAATTGTAAATAGTGTTGTTAATCAACTGCAAACTGTACACGGAGAGTCTTATTTTGTAAAATTCATTTCGAAATTAAACGTAACAGTTTACGAGAATATACTGTTGTTATTTTCTCTTACTTATATAAGCTACAAATTGGTGACAGAAACCCGTCGTTTTATTGAAAAATCACTACGTAACATGCAAACGTTTCGTAATTGGTTTGGTTACGGAAGCACCTAAAAAGGACAGAACGAAAGGCTTCACCGGTGAGGTCAGCTTCCTTAAGTTACGTTGAGTATGGTCTTGGAATTATTAGGAGCTCTTTATTTTAACGTCTTTGGCAAAAGGTCTGTTAAAGAGGTTTCATTTCAATGGTAACATCATAGGATTTCTAAGACGAATCTAGAAGTTAGAGTATAACAATACCCCCGCCATTACCTGGCCTTGGATTGAAACGTTTACATGCATACAATCGTTTCAATCCAAGGCCAGGTTATGGCGGAGCCATTGTTACTCTCACAAGGTGCAACACCTTTAACAATATTTATTTAAAATGTTGCAGATCCCACCAAGTTGCAACTTGTTGAACGGATAGATCACAGTTTTTTTTCGTCCAACCGCATTCAACTCACGTTCGATTAATTGAATGATCCAGTCAACATAGCATGAACGTTAATTTTGTTGAGTGTCAATGGCATTAGATCGAGAATGGCAAACATAAAAATGCCAAGACATAGTGAAAGCGAAGGGTTTTGCCGAAGAAGTTTGATTTAAAAATCTGGACAAACCCCCAGTACTGGAGCTGTCTGAGCTATGTGACCCAAGGTAGTTGTCTCAAGCTGGTTGGTACATTTGTCAGCAAAAATTAACAGTCGGCTATATAGATCGATCGAACTAAAAATGGGTCAAATAATACGATGTATTAATTATTGAAAAATGTTCATTAAAATGCAAGTGTTTAATCTGAGATCAGAAACCGTAAGATTTTCATTTGAGTGTTCATTGGGTATCAAGGTTCATGCATGTGACGCAAATATGCCTGACTTATTGGCTGTTACCCTCATGAATAATTAATGAGTTTGAGAACACAAGGTCAAAGGCAGAAATTTACGTTTGACATTGACAAAAAAAGATGATAACAGGAAAAATTGTGAATCCAGTTTTAACATTAATCATTGGAATTGCTTCTTTTTCATTTTACAAACCTTCTGTTTTGTACAGAATTTGTTAAATATGGAAAAAGGCTAATGTGGAACTGGGAACTTTCTTTACGTGAGCAAGCAAACACTATAATCAAATCTATTTATAGAAACCTTTTCTCGGTGCACCTAACATTTTTCTATTCTTTTACTTATTATTTGAAATTCTTCATTGGTGCGCATGCTGTGCTGTTAATAGAGAGGAGAAGTCGTTACGTCACTGTAACCTTGGTAGCAAAATTTTTGGATGACAACAAACCGAAAATTCACCGAAAAGAGAATTTGCACCGCTTCAAACTTCATCGATCTTATTTAATTTCATTTAACTTGTCAGAAGTTGGCGAAATTTTCTTGGTTGAATCCGAAAGGACCGTATCTAAGTTTAAAAAATGGAAAACGAAATTTTTTGAGTTGGTTCACCGACTACTTGAAGCGGGCGCTTGAACTTAGGAAGTTTCATGTCGCAGTCGTGCAACCACAACAAAGAAATGAACAAAATAGCATGATGCACGTGCAAATTTGTTTTTTTGTCAATAAAAACCTATTACTTTTTTGCCGTTCTCCTTCCGTCGTTGGTTTTGTTATCATCCAAAAATAGTGCTACCATGGTGACGTGACGTCACACTTCTCCTCTCTATTGTACCATACAGAAGTGTCAAACAAAATATTAATTATCATCATCATTATTAATATAACAATAGTAACAATTATTATTATTATTATTAAGAGAGTATTTGCAGTCTCGTAAGTGTATGGAAATGCTAAGTAAATGATTGTATTGATGTGCTCTAACATTCCAACAAGGTCAACAGGTCTTATGTACTTCACTACGATACACGCTTCACTTCTATACACGCTTTCCATTTTCTCGGCATCGCAAATCATTCTCTGACCGGTACAGACATTGCAAAGCGAGCGGCCAGTTTCTTTAGTATCATACCCAAAGAGGAAATGCAGCCGTAGGGCCTGTAGGCAGTCGAAGTAAGTTTTATTTTGTTATATAACAAGTTACATTACTTTCGCACCCGCAAATAGCTTATGAACTAATCGAGGTGATGGGAGCTGAAGACATATTACAAGTACAAGGTTTATCTATTGATGGACTAATAACAGTGAAGAAACTACTATACAATAAACTGACATAAAACAAGGTAAGCACCTAACGATTACGAAGAGAGGCTATAACACGGATCATGTATTAAATAACTTGAGATTTGAGTTGGTTGTTCTCTCTTTTTATGTTAGCAATAGACTCAGGCATAGTATACGATAACACGAGATATATAAACGAGACATAAACGAAAGCCAAAAGAATAATCAAACAAACGATTTAAGGAGGAAGGAAAACTTTAAGGAGCACTGAACACACGTCCGTCCATCTTCGTCAGCTCACCTGACTTTACAGATTCATCAAATTATCAAAGAGTATTTTTCGCTGATTGTACATGTGTATCTAATGCTTGGGTTGATTTTAATGAAGATGGGAGGGAAAAGCTCTGGAGACGAGGTTGCATTCCAACAAGACCAACACGTTTTGTACTTCACCACTGTTTCACGCTTCAGCTACTATACACGCTTCCCATTTTCTCGGTATGGCATAATCATTCTCTGACCGGTACAGACATTGCAAAGCCAGCGGCTAGTTTCTTTTAATTAGTATCATACCCTAGGATGAAATGTAGCCGTGGGGCCCGTAGACAGTCGAGGTATATGCTTTGTGATCGGGTAAGTATAAAACGGTTCTAAAACTGAAAACTCGGAAACGGAATATTGAGAAGTTTCCCGCAAAATCATTGAGTCGTATGAATTAAACGATGTAAAGGTTTTGAGTTCAAAAAGGTATATCAGACGCATGCACGCTACCTTATTGCCCACAGACCTTGCAGTCGGTACTTCCACGAAATTTTACGTTTATCTCAGCTAAAGACTCCCCTTTTTAGTGCATCGGCGAGATTTCCCGTCCCCTATAGACCCTTTAAATAGACCAACCTATTTACCACTCCTTTGTTCATCGTCGCCAGGAGATGACTCTTGATTATTAAAGTTTCACGTTATATTAATTGCAAAGGTTTCAAATTTTTACTAATGTAGTCTGTATATTGAAACATTCACATAATATTTGCCGTTTGTCTGATGCTCTGATCACCGCTTTTAAAGCTAGTTGTGTGTTAGTATCATGTAATATCACTGTTTATTAGCTTCTGATCTTCAAGAACAAGCAACAATATCTCAGTCCCTGTATGGTTATTAAGTGCAATGTTTCTACCTTGAGTGCTTATGCTGATTCATCGATAAAATTTCTTTTAAAATATAACCATTTCAGATACTCGATGACGTCATCGAAGAAACCTTGTTTACTTAACTCTTATATCTTATATTTGAACCTTAGCGTTTTCAGTCACGTACTCAGTTACATTCTGTGAAGCCTTTCAAAATTAAAGGCATAGAGTGACTAAATACTTTGTCGGTTGTCGGTTAGAATTTTCGATCGGTAGTCCCGATTAACAAAAAAGGTAACACTTTATATAGGCATAATTATAGGCATTAAACTGTTCCTGTGTACATAGCAAAGGATGGCAGGGATGGACGTGATGAAACTTGAAAAAGTTGGGCCAACTTTCGTTGATTATGCCTGCAAAATTCGTCGAAAAAAACTATATAGTTAATGCTCCCTGATAAAATTTGTTTCATATGGCATTTTGTACATGGATAAAGGCACTAACACGTAATGACTTTAGCACAGATTTGGCCTTAAACAACAATAATTAACAATTCAAACCTGGAAACTTTCAATTCACAAACTACTTAATTGGCGTTTTCTTTTATATTTCCTTCAATATAAGCTCAACGGATACTGCAAAAATCATCCAAACAACACCACGGTTTTAATCCTTTCAGAACGACTGCCGGTGATAAATTACTTAATTAAATTCAAACAAAGCTTACACATTTACGGTTCTTTTGGGTCAATGCGGTTTTCCTGCTTGCAGTCGACCACCAAACTGAACGTAGACTGTTACCCACATCACAACACAATACCTACAGTAAGCCGGTAACGATAGTTTCAGAGCAAATTGTACGAAGAAACGCGCGACAACAACGAAGTCCATGGAAAATCAATTTAAAAAAATCAATCGCTTCAATCTAAATATTCTTATAACTCGACATATAAGTCGAGTCTACTATCCAGGGCTGGTCTTCAGCTCTCCCAATTTGTATTATTTTTCGTGCCTGTTATATTCCCAGATTGGCGAAGTCAGTGCCAAGTTTCTTATGTGTAAGGAAAACATGTCTGCTTGTATCTGTGCCATCTGTAAACATTTTACCAGTGTGGACAAGAAACCGTGTCATTGTCAAAAATGTGGAATTTGCCGGTAAGTCAACCGTTCAGGCCGCTTTTACCCGCGGAGACTGAAAGACCAATCTGGACAATTGAGAGCTGTAGTGTTTTTAATTGCTGGCAAGATACAGAACCTAAATGCTGTCTCTGACACATTATAGAGGAGTTTTTTTGCATATTTTTTTTCACACACTGCAAGAAAAGCGATGCATGGGTAAAAATACTTAATATTTAGTATTCGGTCTCAACACCCGTAATGAGGAGATAAATTTTTGAACAGTACCCCCCTATCTTTAAAGCAAGACGGAGTTTTTATTCTTATGTTAGTCATCAAGGTGCTTGCTTAGTGAAATGACAAAAAGAATGTCTTAAACAACAGATATAATACCCCTGCTAAGTGACCTAAAGTGAAACTGTTCCAGTGCGAAGAGAAGGAAGACGAAGCAAACAGCTATAGCCCTTGTGTGTTTACAATACGTCAGACACCAAATTACGTACACCACCAATTCTTGTTTTGGGATTGTAAGCATACCAGATTTCTCAAAAAAGAAATTCCTGGGGCATTTAAGGTGAAAGAAGTACTCAAGCGCAGTTAGCACAAGTCCAAAGAATTTTGTCCGCAAATGAGACTTAGTGATGGGAAGACTGGCGTCAAAATGGGTATGGGCAGGTGATGGCACCCTCCTTAGCTCTCTCTTCCTTTTCATAAAAAAAGGCATATTTCTTTAATGAAATTGAAAAAATCAACTTCTAAATTCTTCAGCTGTTTATTGTGAAACAAATTTTGAAGGGTATAAGTAGTCAATCCGCTTTATTCAGAAGGTCTTAGAGGAGAGTTGTCGACTATTTTTTCCCGAGTCGCCAGTGTGAAGAGAGAACAGTGTCATGTCATTCTCGAATTTGAATTTCTTTCTTTTTCTTTGTTTTTGCCTTTAAAAGGACAAACAGAGACCGCCTGTCTGTATCACTTGAACGACACGCGCAAAACCCAGGTTACCAAAGGTTTCGGGGTCAGCAGTTACAGCGGTCTGGTATGGAAAATCCGGGGGATGGTCTGGCTGACTGGTTTGTTATCAAACACACCAGAGATGAAGCGCTGTCGCGCGATTTGCTTTCTAAATACGGTTTTAAGGTTGCCGATACAACGCAGGTAGGAATTATGTAAATAACTGAAATTTAACACTGAAATCAATCGGACAATATATTCTGCACGGAGGTCCAATGAAACTGAGGAGAATGAGAAGAGCCACTTTCTCTTTGAGACCCGCAGTTTAAAAGGCCGCTCGCGTTCACTGAAATGTACAAAACTCCACAGGTTATGATACTTCCCTCTCACCGTCTAAATTCTTTAGCCTGAGCTCTAGCATGTTCCAGGCGTTCAGTTTAGTGCAGTGTGGGGCGAATTATTCAAAGAGAGGGAAAAATAAAGGGGATAAATACTTCCTCCAACCAACCCCGGGTTAGGGCTGAGCCTAGAAAATCCCCTTTAGCCGAAAATTAGTTGAAATCAAAGTGGTTTTAAGTACAGTTTTTCATAACTTCAAATCCAAAAGACTTGTTCCAAATATTCCCCTTCTTTTCTTTTTGCAGAATGATTCGCATCCCATAGGACTGCGCTCTTCAGAGTGAGTAAAAAAAAAACCAAACAAACAAACAAACAAACAAAAAACGGTGGCATCGTCCTCTAGTAATAGATAAAAAATGTTTGAGGGATCATTCTAAATATTTCACCTTTTTTAGAGCTTGTTGAAGTTTTATGCAACATTCTCAAATACTCTTGAAGAAACAAGTATCACTTTTCGTAAAGTGAACGAAAGAACATCAGTTTCTCTACCACTCAGCTGGATTCAAGTTGCAATAGAACGGTCTTACGACTATTCTGTGAACTCGTTTCTGCAGTCATTCAAACACACACGCCAGTTCTTTTGATTATAAAATTTTCTTTGTCATGTAAAGAAATCAAAAGTCACGAAGTATCGACCTCCTCTAGGTAAACAGTCACAAATACCTCGGACCCTAAAATATGATTATTAGTAATATCAACGATAAGTGATGAAATCTCTTTTTTTTTTAATTTTGCTGGTAAAACCCTCGCTCTGGTCTCTGATTACTTGTTGATATTCAGTATAGCCCATAAAATCTGATTAGCACGGTTAGGGGTAGAAGGTCATCTTCCAGTGGGAAAAAAGGTGGGAATTTTGTGCTGACGCGCTGCGCTGAATTTCTGCGTGACTTAAAACCAATAGTTAGCAAATGATTGTCACCTTTCTAGCTTTCAATCTGAATGGTTACGTATTCCTAGCTTCCCCCAAATCGAGGGAAACGGAAATAAGCTTAACATGTTTAGCACCAAAAAACTATGGAAAGTAACAATCCTCTGGCTGAGGATGGAAAACGAGTTTTGCTTCGACAAAACGAGACTCCACCTTATTGCAAATCTTCACTATTTTGTGTTATTTCTGTTTCAGATTCATCTGCTCATTTGGTTGCCGAATTCCTTCATTGTAGTGTCAAGAGTAGGGACACCCCATCGAGAGACCCACGGCTGAAGACTGTACCTACGTCAAGAGGTGCTCTCTACGACTGTCTTTCTTGATTCAAACTATTTTCTTTTCCACTGCCTCATAAAATGAAGTCGAGAAGGAGCTACAGAAGTGGATTCTCCATATGTACCGATATGTATTTAGAACGATTTCTTGGAATATCGAAATACACTCGGGACTACTTTTTTCGTAGAAATCTCTAGTTACCTCATCATATGTGCAAGTTAATGACAGAGGAAATTTTTAATTGCAGAGTTTTTAAAATAGGTAAAAACAATTAGTTCTTAGTAAGTGAAAAACAAAACGGTTGTAAATAGTGTTGTAACTCAACTGTAAAGTGTACACAGGGGAATCTTATTTTGTAAAATTCATTGCGAAACTATGTTTTGAAAAGGTAATATGAGTTCACGAGAATATGGTTGTTATGTTCTCTTGCTTTTTGTAAACTAAAAATTGGTGACAGAAACTGACAGAAACCTGTTTTATTGAAAAATCACCACACAACAAATAATTCATAGTTAATTCTTTTGGCTATGGATTAAGCTCCTAAAGAAGGCAGAGCAAAAGGCTTCACAGTTTAGTATAGATTCCTGTTTCCAAATTTGTTCTTTGCCAGCGAAGCACAACCCACCTCATTGCATTTGGGTGTGGGATTTACACATTGTCAAGCAATTTTACAACTGTACAGTATTACTACTTTTACTAGTTTTCTCCCATAACTTCACTTTGGGGATCATTTCTTACAGTTCGCGTTTTCGAACTCTCTTTATTTAAGACCTCATTATATCTTTAAAGAGAGTAAAACTCGATTTCCCATGGGTTTATCTCGTTTTCGATTGCTTCGGGCACGGAAGACATGCAGCATCCTGGTGAATCACCCAAACAATTTCTTCGCACGTTTACTGAATCCGAGTATCAGGTCTGGCTAATCGTACAGTGGCAAGACAGAAGACATTGAGCACAAAGAAAGTCCTTTTACCTTCTCAAAACTAACCACTAACAAACAGATATGAACTAACAACAATCTTCCTCACTATACCTCAATAAACAACCGCATATGTCCTTTTGTTGTCTACGCTTCTCACGTGTCCTCCTCCTACAGCGTAGAGATGCGCGCAAATAAAACACCACCAAGTCAACGTCCTTTAGACCTTGCTACCTGGCCTTTCTGTTTTTCAGAAGAGGCGCGAAGGTTGGATAGAGACTCAGGAGAACATAAACACTTACCTCCTGTCCTTCCAGATTATTCAATCTTGTCTCATTTGTATTCTGGTCTCTTTTGGAACCAGTTCTTTCCCGGTAAGGTATATTGATTTATGAAAGATTGTGTGTACGCGTTGGGGAGCATTTACTTTCAATTCGCGTATGCCGAACAAGGAAAACGACGACTTTAGCTAGGCTTGTCAATGCACAAAAATGCGTCGCATCTTCAAAAGATAGTGCGTGTGATTTTGGGAGAAACCAACAAAGAAAGGCTCTTTACTCAGCAAGCTTCGATTCAAGTCCAAAATCGCTTTTTAGTTTGAAACAAAGGTCATCGCGGAAAATTCTTGAAAGAATGGAATTTAATTTAAGCACTCGTGAGAACATGGGGCGCTTTAGAAGATGAAATTACATGACGGGTTCTTTTTATGGGTTAACGGGTGGAAGAGGTGTGTGTGTGCCTTACGTATCACAAGTTTATTATTACTTTGCATTGTCAATGCACGATTTTCATTTAAGGCGTGGTCGCTCAAATACGTTACTGTGAATGCAATCTCACTGAAGATCTTGATTTAGCTGGATCGACACCAGGGCCGAGTTGTTCGAAGGTGGGTTAAGATAACCCAGGGTTAGTGCGACAGTTAAAGGCATTTCAGTTTTAATTCTTTTTGTCTACAAGTTGATGACTGGAAGCTCTAAAAATAACGGGGAAAATTATCCGAGAAAATGCTTTTGAACACAAGAAAAAGAAATCAGGGTTAAATTTAACCCCGGGTTAAGTGCTAATCGGTCTTCGAACAACTGGGCCCAGAGGTTTAAGGGTCTTGAGAACGTTTCCCTTGTTTCGATTTGTTTCCCTTGCTCAATTTGAGGGTCTCCAATAGGTTTCTCGGGATGCGGGATTTCCCTTATTTGACGCTCGGGATTCGGGATTATAAAGCCAAATCGGGCAAGATTCGGGATTGAAAGTACGCGTGAGGATCAGTTTACTGGTTTAAGTTTTATAACTTTGTACTCAAGATTTTACTGATCCAGGTCTACTAAAGATCCGGCAGACCCTCACTGGTTTGTCGTTGTGGTTTTGCCTTCACAGTGTTTCTGACAAAAATAACCCTCGGAATTACGGGACTGCACGAAATTTTGGATCGGGATTACAGCATTGAAGAACTCTATTGAGGACTTTCCTAGCCTCCGTAGCAGGCGCTTGGAAGTACATAGTAGGCGCAAAAAAGAACGGGCGCACGACAGGGAGACATGCGAGGGGAGAGGGAGCGCCTTACCCGGTAGGCTCACGATTTCAACCTTTTCACGGTCACATGTTTCGTATAAATTTGACAAGTTTTGGACCGTGTCAGACAGACGAAAACTGAGAAGAATATAAACCATTGAGTTGATTCCATGGTTCAAGGTCTTCAAGGTACTATTGCGTTTACACCGACTCTTCAATCTATCCTCTAATGAAGACAATCATTCAACAGTAGTCGTATCGAAGGATCGAATCGAGTTAGAAGAAAAATAATTAGACAAAGAAAAAAAAGTATGCGCCCCGTTGCTAGCCACTTCGGTTTCTTTGCAGTTATCGCTTTGTATAGAAATTTTATTCTTTTTAAAAAGGTAGGCCGGATCGTAGGATTTAAAACATTTAAAATTTTTAGACTTAAGTGTAATTCGTGTATATTAGGCTATAATTCAAAAACATGATAAAAGATCGACCTAAACCCAGTTGTTTCAAAGTTTGTTGTGGGTAAGGTCATTACAGTATATGGAATCGTCAAGTTCCATGCTTCACTGCGGTGAACGCATCGGAGAGTTTACTGAAATATCAAGACGGCAACGGCCACGAAAACGTCCCTTAAAAGTGAATTTGCGTTCTTTCAATCTCCATCGCGATTACTCCAACTCATTGTCAAATGCAAGCAAACTCTTTTTGAGCTGAATCCATAAGAAATGACCATGTTCAAGTTCAGAAAAAGAAAGAAAATTTAGCCGTCGCTTGTTTGCGTCCTCCATAAATCGTGAAATTAGGCATTTAGTCGTGCAGTGAAGGCAAGGAAATGAATTGTGATGCACGTGCAGAGTTGCTGTTTTGCCTATTCAACCTGTTGCTTTTTTGACGTTCTCATTGTCGTCGCCGTCGTTTGTATCTTAAACTCCCTGCTGTATTCATTGCTTGTCCATGCACTGACCCTGGACTATGTTGGTAGTTGCTAAAGAAGTAACTACCAAATAAATTTTAATCAATGTTTTGTCTACCTTTTCTGACCAGTTGGAGTCTGTGCGTTAAGATGGCTTCATCCGAAAAAAGCGTGTAGGATCAGTTCAATATATAACCCACACAAAACAGAAATAGGCTAAAGAAATTTTCAGGTTTCCAAAAATTTTGAATTTCACTAAAACTCGAGAATAAAAACATCGCAGTGTTTCTCATGTGATATTCACGTTGGTTTTAGCTTTCGTTTCTCGCTGTAGTTTAATCAATCAACCGGAATCGACCGTGACTGAGCCGCATCATGGATAATAGAAGTCTTTCTATTATCCATGGCCGTACAGTCCCCCTACATAGAGGTTTAGCCTGCATAACAGGCGCCTTATGAGCCAAGCGAGACAAACACGCGCGAAATGTCGTGTTCTCCTCGCTTTTTGGCTCATAAAGCGCCAGTTGTGCAACGTAACTTGTGAGGTCTGTGAGGGCGCGAGTTTCTCTCGTGAATAAACAGTATGGCGGATGTTTTACGCCCTCGCAAACCTTTATGAACAGGTAAAACGGCGTGACGGAAAGAGGCGATTTCGGAGCATACCGAGTAAGCGATATGATATACAAGTTGAAGAGGGTGAATCTTTGATAAAAGCGTGTGGGTGTCGAAAAAGTAGACGAAAGAGCGGTAATACTGACAGGCTTAGCTTTGGAAAGGCAGATGTTTTTCCTGCTGGCTTGACTTCCCTCTCGGCTCAGTGCGGCCCAATAATCAGAGAAAAGAAAGATTAACTCTTGCTGGTCCTCAATAATTATAAAGCCGGCCAGCGGAACGGAAGTCCGTGGTTCCATTCCATATTTCCATCCCAAGATTCTGTGGACAGATGCGCACTGTGAGAGTAAGAATAAATTCATGAAAACATGTATTAGATTGCAAACAGATGCATCAAAAGAATACCGGTCGAAGAAGGTGCGGTCAGTGTAGCGGCAAAGTGTAGGTATATATACCTATAGTAATATGTTAAAATCACCGAAGTAAATTTTGGTACCACAGATTCCTTGCATTGGCAATAATACGTACACTTTTAAGTTTAAGCTTACGCAGTGAAAATTATGAAACAAGGCTCGCGATAGGGGAAAACATTTTGAGTAGCTCATCAAGCTCATTTATACTTGCTTATATTTTTGCTGCTATAGTAGCTATAGTCTTGTCTGTGGGTTTTGTACCTGAATTTCTACAAATTTTGATGTAGGAAAAAATAAAAGCTTAAGCTTTTCTGTTCTGCAGGGGGGATAGTAGAATTATTAACGATGAGGCTTGAATAGGGCTTTGAGAGATCTTTACTTTAGGCCACAGAAAAAAAGAAGAACTAACGATAAACCGAAGCTAACAAGCATTTATTACCACTTGTGTAGTTGAATTACAATTTCGGGAGACGATACAAAGAAAATTGTGACCTTGACGTTTTCTAGTTCAATATATCTACTCAGCATATATGCAAGACTGCGTGCATGGTTCGCCATCTTGTAAAAAAAGTTAAGCTTGTTTTCCCCACAAATTATTTATCTCCCCAGTTTTTTTTCATGCGTGCACCCTTTTTTGCGTTTTACGAATGAAAACGGTATATCTATTATCAATATATCTACTCTGCATGCATGACATGACTGCATAAATAGTTCGCCATCTTGTGACAAAAGTTGAGCGTTTTTTAGTCTACTACACAGCCGTTTTTAGTGTCGTCACGCAACGCTCGTGACGACACTAAAAACGGCTGTGTAGCAGACTAAGCTTATTTCGGTATTCCCCACGAATTAATTATCTCCCCAGTTTTTTCATGCGTTCATCCGTTTTTGCGTTTTACGAAGCTCTGATCCAGTGTAAGAGGTTTATCTAGTGTCATCCATTGTAGGTGTGGATGTCGAAAATCTGTGGTGGAAGCTTTTGTCGACGTATGCTAACATTTAATAAGCTTAACATGTCGTCGATCTAAGCTTAAGTCGACTAGCTTTTATGCAGTGTAATGCGCAAATACGTTTGTGGTCAGTAGTGGGATGAAGTTATATTTCTGAAGGCAGAAATTCTTCGGTATTTAGTTAGCAAACCTCCTTGACATTCTGTTGTTTTAATGGCTTAGTTTTAGAACAAACCTTGATGTGGTTTTCGAGTTACACAGTAACTGTAGCCGTGGATTTTGTCTGTTTCTGTCCTTTTAGTTCATTCCTGTTCTAAGTTTATCTCTAGACTTACTCTAGTCTTACCTTTGTCTGCCGACATATCAAAATGGTTGGTAATTTCTTCTGCTAAAATGGGGATATGTCTGCCCTGTCGTTTCACTCGCTAACCATTTAGTGATGTAGTATCGGTGCTGCCAATAGCCATGCAGCCCGACTAATGTAAAGGTAAGAATAATCTTTGTGGCTGTGCGGAAAAGGCTAATCGACAAATGAGCCTTTGTGGATTTTTGATTGTCATCGTATGTTGAGCCCGAAACATTCAATCTGCGCATATTAAATTCGGCATAATTATGTCATTCCGCAAGCCATGCCACATGCCATTCCTCAACTTCATTCCACCTCTTACCCTCACCGGTGGTTTTAATAATCAATTGAACGGAATCGACCGTGACTGAGCCGCAACTGGCGCTTTCTGAGCTAAGCGAGGGAAATACGCGCGAAATGCCGTGTTCGCCTCGCTTTTTGGCTCATAAAGCGACAGCTGTGCAGGCCAATGCGAGGGCGCGAGTTTCTCTCGTGAATAATTATAAACAGTGTGGCGGATGTTTTACGACCTTCATAGACCTTCATTCCTTTATTAGTCTGCGCAGAAACGATGAACATGGCATAGTTAAAACGGCGTGACGGAGAGAGGCGGTTTCAGAGCATATCGAGTAAGCAATATGATGTACAGGTTGAAGAGGGTTAGAATCCACAAAACAATCTTTGATAAAAGCGTGTGGGTGTCAGTACAAGAAGTAGAAGAAAGAGCGGTAATACTGACAGGCCTAGCGGTGGAAAGGTAGATGTTTTTCCAGTTGGCTTGACTTGCCTCTCGGTTCAGTGCGGCGCAAGAATCCTAAAGGAGAGAAAAGAAAGAATAACAGTTCTTTTATTATTATAAACAAAAACCGATCAGCGGAACGGAAGTCCGTTCCGGTCCGGTCCGGTCCGGTCCTCCCTTTCGTTCCCAGGAGCAGAACAGAGCGGCGCAAATTCACGAAAAAATTGCAGATGCATCCAATAACCTCATCAAACGTTCAAGAATAGTACGGAGGAACACTAGTGCGGTGAGCGTCGCAGCAAAGTGTAGGTATATGCCTATAGTAATTTGTTGAAATCACTGAAGTGGACTTTTGTACCACAAATTCCTTGCATTCGCAATAATACGTAAATTAAATAAGATTATGAAGCAAGACTCGCGCCAAGGGAAGACATTTTGAGTAGCTCCAGATAAGCTTAAATCAAGCTCATTTATAAGATTATATTCTTGCTGCTATAGTAGCTATATAAATTCGCGTCCTGTCTCTGGGTTTTGTTACTGAATTTCTACAGTTTTTGTATTTTGGAAAAAACAAAAGCTTAAGCTTTTCTGTTCAGCACGGGGGTCGGAACGAGGAGGCTAGTACTTCAATACACCTAACCTTGAATCATCCGCCCACGCAAGCGCTTTGAGAGCTTTTCCGTTAAAGGGAACCTCCACTCTTACTACCGAATAAGTTTAAATCGAATAAAATTATGTTGATAAACAAATTTGTTCGAAATTTGTCTTAAAAAAAGTATTTATATCAGGAAAAGTGAATTTTAAAATCGCTTATTTTCACTTTCAAATTTCGCGGGCGCCGCCATCTTGAATAAGTGTGACGTGTTACGGTTGCTCTGTTGTTCTGACACAAAGAGCTTTTGTTTAATAACAATAGGGCAACCATTACACGTCACAATTATTCAAGATGGCGACGCCCGCAAAATTTGAAAACAAAAATAGGCGAATCTAAAAGTTATTTCTTTCGGATACAAACGCTTTCTTTAAAAATATTTTAGATTGACTTGACTGTAACAGTTATTTCCTGTGATTTAAAGTTATCTTTTTGTTGAATTGGAGGTTCCGTTTAAGCCACAGAAAAAAAAGAAGAACTAACGATAAACTGAACCTAATAAACATTCATTCCACCTGTTTAGTTAAATTACATTTTCGGGAGACGATGTATTGACGTTGACACTTTCAAGTTCAATATTCGCGGCGTGCATGCACGACTGCATTGGTTCGCCATCTTGTGAAAAAAAGTTATTTCAGTATTCCCCACGATTAATTATTTATCTCCCCAGTTTTTTTTTTTTTTCATGCGTTCATCCGTTTTTGCGTTTTACGAAGCTCTGATCCAGTGTAAGGAGTTTACCTAGTGTCATCCATTGTAGGTGTGGATGTCGAAAATCTGTGGTGGAAGCTTTCGTCGATGTATGCCTGACATTTAAGCTTAAATGTAGTCGATGTAAGCTTAAGTCGACTAGCTTTTATGCAGGATAATGCGCAAATACGTTTGTGGTCAGTAGTGGGATGAAGTTATATTTCTGATGGCAGAAATTCTTCGGTATTTAGTTAGCAAACCTTCGTTCTTGCCATTCTGTTGTTTTAATGGCTTAGTTTTAGAACAAACCTTGATGTGGTTTTCGAGTTACACAGTAACTGTAGTCGTGGATTTTGTCTGTTTCTGTCCTTTTAGTTCATTCCTGTTCTAAGTTTATCTCTAGACTTACTCTAGTCTTACCTTTGTCTGCCGACATATCAAAATGGTTGGTTATTTCTTCTGCTAAAATGGGGATATGTGTGCCCTGCCCTTTCACTCGCTAACTTGACCATTCCAAGTTAGCGAGTAGACTCCTTCCCACTTCGTTTCGTTATTTATCCACAGAGTTGTCCTTACGTAATAGTTATTAACAGAATTATTTATGATTGGTGCAAATTATTACGTAGAATATGCTGGCCAATCACCGTGTTCTTGAACATGGACACCTATTTCCGCATGAGTCAGTTAGAGTGTGTCTGCAGGTTTGTGCTATAAATTCAGACATGACTAACATTTTGTTTTAAACAATAACCTGGTGAAAAAGTAGGGAGTAAAAAACAGAGTACTTAAGACATGAGCTGCCTGCTGCCTCCAGCTAATTTGATACTTGACCAAAACTCGAGAATGAAAACATCGCAGTGTTTTTCGTGTGGTATTCACGTTAGGTTTAGCTTTTGTTTCTTGGTGTGGTTTTAATAATCAATCGACTGGAATCGACCGTGACTGAGCCACACAGTCCCCCTACATATAGGTTTAGCCTGCATAACAGGAGCTTTCTGAGCCAAGCGAGACAAACACGCGGGAAATATCGTGTTCGCTTCGCTTTTTGGCTCATAAAGCGTCAGTTGTGCAGGCCAAACCTATATTCGAGGGCGCGAGATTCTCTCGTGAATAAACAGTATGACGGATGTTTTACGTCTTTCCTTGACCTTCATTCCTTTATTAGCTTGCACAGAAACGATGAACATGGCATAGAAAAACGGCGTGATGCAAAGAGGCGGTTTCGGAGCATATCCGAGAAAGCGGTATGATGTACAGGGTGAAGAGGGAGAGAATAATCTCGGTTCAATGCTGCCCATTGTTTTTGTCAACGTATGCTAACATTTAATAAGCTTAACATGTCGTCGATCTAAGCTTAAGTCGACTAGCTTTTATGCAGTGTAATGCGCAAATACGTTTGTGGTCAGTAGTGGGATGAAGTTATATTCCTGATGGCAGAAATTCTTCGGTATTTAGTTAGCAAACCTTCTTGCCATTCTGTTGTTTTAATGGCTTAGTTTTAGAACAAACCTTGATGTGGTTTTCGAGTTACACAGTAACTGTAGTCGTGGATTTTGTCTGTTTCTGTCCTTTTAGTTCATTCCTGTTCTAAGTTTATCTCTAGACTTACTCTAGTCTTACCTTTGTCTGCCGACATATCAAAATGGTTGGTAATTTCTTCTGCTAAAATGGGAATATGTGTGCCCTGTCGTTTCGCTCGCTAACTTGACCATAAGTTAGCAAGTAAAGACACCTTCCCACTTCGCTTCGTTGTTATTTATCCACAGAGTTGTTCTTGCATAATAGTAATTGACAGACTTATTTATGATTGGTGCAAAATTATTACGTAGAATATGCTGGCCAATCACTGTGTTCTTGAACATGGACACCTATTTCCGCATGAGTCAGTTAGAGTGTGCCCGCAGGTTTCTGCTATAAATTCAGACATGACTAACGTTTTGTTTTAAACAATAACCTGGTGAAAAAGTAGGGAGTAAAAAACAGAGTACTTAAGACATGAGCTGCCTGCTGCCTCCAGCTAATTTGATACTTGACCAAAACTCGAGAATGAAAACATCGCAGTGTTTTTCGTGTGGTATTCACGTTAGGTTTAGCTTTTGTTTCTTGGTGTGGTTTTAATAATCAATCGACTGGAATCGACCGAAACCTATATGCGAGGGCGCAAGTTTCTCTCGTGAATAAACAGTATTACGGATGTTTTACGACTTTCATTGATCTTCGATTCATTCCTTTATTAGCTTGCACAGAAACGATGAACATGGCATAGGTAAAACGGCGTGACGGAAAGAGGCAGTCTCGGAGCATATCGAGTAAGCGATATGATGTACAGGTTGAAGAGGTTGAGAATATTCTCGGCTCAGTGCTGCCCAAGAATCCTAAAAGAGAGAAAAGAAAGAATAACGGGTCTTTAATTATTATAAACAAAAGTCGGTCGGCGGAACGGAAGTCCGTGGTTCCATTCCTCTATTTCGTTCCCAAGAGCCTTTAGAGAGATACGCCCTGAATAAGAAATAATGAATTCGTGAAGAAATTGCAAACAGATGCATCATAAAGAATATTAAGCTTTGCTGTTCAGCAGAGGGGGTAGAATTTTTAACGAGGAGGCTATTCAATACACCCAAGCTTCATCCGCCCACTCGAGCGCTGACACCAACAGACACCAACGATCACAGCGTATGTGGAAACTGCCATTGCTTTTACTGCGCTAAGTGGCAGCCGTTTTGCTGGTTAACTAATAGGTTGCAAATCCAAGAGCCAATCTCTGTGAAGTAAATTTGATAGCTACTATCCTTGCTTAAATTTTTTTTCATGATTTCAGCCATTGAGTAAGATTATGAAAAAGAAAATGACTCACAGCAGAGGTTTTTCGGAGGGAAATAGATTACGCATATTAAGAGAGAATGAGTATGTATTATTAGCGAGGATGATACATGTAAGGACATAATTTAACACTAAGGTTCTTGTATGATGTACCTATTCTTTTTGTATAAGAATATATTTTATAAGATTAATATATTATTGAGGCTGATATTTTGCTGAAAAGGACTCAACTGATTTTGTGTTTGAAAATCTGTGAATTGAGTACAATTCATTTTTTTTTTAGCTTAACCGTATATCATGGATATGTTAAAAAATTGACCACATTTCCCAGGCGGACGCGTAAATATGTCTGGTAGCAAATTTTAGCAAACGTCGTGCTTGGTTGTTTTGACTTGACAATGCCTGTTGTTAAGTCTAGCATGGCAAATTGCTAAGTTGGACGTTTATTTTATTTTATTTTTTTAATCTGAAAATATCGCTAGGGTCTTACAAAAAAATTACCAAATGGATTGTTTAAAAAGGAAGTCTTATGTCTTCTTTAATTAGCAGATGCGATGGGACTTTTTTCATAACTGATGATTACGACGATCAATTTATGGACAGCCATTCAACTGCTTGAGCACGTGCCCTATGTGGCCCTTCGTGTCAGAAAGGATAATGCATGCAAGCGGTCAGTTAAAAACAAATACAGTATAAACAAGCCGCGGATTTTTGCTCTCGATGCGGAAAATGAGAAATCAGTAACACCCACGCTTTAGCTGAAGCTTGACCGCACTGAATAATACTGTTAGCCCTTATCAATTTTATTGAATTTTAACATGTAAATTAACCCTTATCGTGCTATTCTACTATTTCCCTGTTCTTCCTTTTTGATATTATTATTTGAGCCGGTTACCCGACCACGTCATTACAGTTACAAATTAGAATCCCGCAAGGCTGGTTAATGTTCTTTAAAAGAGACATATTTTCGATACCGTCGACGAGCCAGCTGTCATGGCAAGGGCGCAAAATCAGTACTGTAGTATTTAGTGCATTTTTGTTGAGTTTGACCTTGAGCCCCCAGGCCGCTACAATCCAGTATTGAACTCCTTAGTATGCCACGCTCGATGGAACATGACTATAATCAGACAAAAAGTGATACTGGATGATGTCCAAGATGTCCAATCGCTATCAGAATTCGAAAAAAAGGGATTTCCCCTTAAAAATATATATATATATATGTGTAAACTGCTCTAAATTTTATTTAGCATAGTAAACTCTCGTCCCACCAAGAGAACTATAAGCCAACTACTTATTACAACGTTTAGATGACAAGACAGATTTATCAGATATCTGCAGGCTTCTGATTTCTGAGGTATGTAAATTAAGAGTACTGAGAAAATAGTGGGGACGAAGCCAGCGCAAAAAGTTTGAAAATGTATCTATCGCCGAGAGCTTGGATCAGCTGTTGGATAAGTAATTAAAACAATGTACAATGGTGGTTTATTTTTTTAAGTATCTGCAAGTATGATTCAGTCGAAAAAACGTTTTGCATCACCCGTTGCGTCAACTAAACGCCTTCAAAGTAGATAGAAACAGCAATAAAGGTACATCTAATATACTTTGAAATCGATCAAGTGACAGGAATTTACTGATCCGCCGAATAAGATTTCTGCTGACTACTGGACAGGTGTTTTATCATGTTGATGAGAATGACAAACTAACTATAGAGAGTTAAACTTTTAAATCAAATGATTTAATTGTTTTGATGACAATGGTCTTACGCATGGCGGAGGAGCTACTGCTCATAGAGTATGAAATTCTCTAAGTTGTTTTAGTGGTTAAATTTTTGGCTTATTTATGTATTAAACATGCCAGATGATTACTGCCGCGGAAATGAAGAGTATTGATGAATGAAGGATTGGATGAACGGAAGTGGTGGTTGGCCAATGGACCCTATTAACTTTTAGTGTTTATGTTGTGGTTCATTATTTTATCCTTGGTTTAAATTTTATTTTCTTTTGTTTTTGGGTATGGTAATGTATGATAATGACAATGTGTGTGTTTGAGAGAAAAGGAACTAAAATTTAAGCCAATGATAAAATTAAACCACAACATTTATGTAAAACCAAACCTTGCTTTACCACTGTTTTGTTTTAATTTAAAAACGTAAAGGGTGGTTAAACTAGAGTGAACCATCATAAAAGTTACCAGAAAGGCAAGTCTCAATCATTTTGTTGTTATGTTGTGGACGGGTGTCCTGTACTAAGCTTCCTCTGGGTGTGGTTGTGGAGCAGAGGTAAAAATATTCAGTGAAAACTCGTGCTTTTTAATCATTCTTTACTTGCCTCTGTCTGGCCTCTTAGCTGACAGTCCGTAAAGCAAATCTAATCCCTCGAAGGTACGATTTCCACCGATGTTCAAAGATATTTCCTCCTTGCCTGGTACCTTATTCCCTTTGATTTGTATTATATTTTTGGCCTGTTATTTTTACAGATTGGCGAAGACAGTGCAAAGTGTCAAAAGTGTGGAGAGAATGAACAGGAATGCGTACCATTGTGCAAAATATGACATCCAGTGCCGGTAGGTCAACCAGGCAGAGAGGATTTTACCCCGGGTGATTATTATCAGCTAGCTTAAAGAAACCAAATCAATTAAAAGCTGTCGTACTTTAAATTGCGGAAAGAATGTAGAAATTGAATGCTGTACTTAACACAATATCATGACGGCGTTTCTTTGCATGTATTTCTTTACACACTATCCTAGCAATGTCTGTATATGAGTAAAAATATTAGCTTTTCTTCTCAACACCCGTAATGATGAGACCAAAGTCTGTGTATTTCAACTTTAAGCGTGACGACGAGAGTACCCGTCTTCATGTTTCGTTTTTATTGTTTTGGCAAAATTGTGATTTTGATGAACAAATATCGGTAAACTGTGAAACCTTGCCTAACACGAACACCTTTGTATAAAGGAGTATGGACGCGTACGTTTAACTACTGATGCTTTGCCCATTACTGGCAGAGTCTAGGTATTGTAGGCTAAAGGACGCACATTTATCATTAGAGCAGCGGAAACAAAGCAGGTTGATAGGATGTTAGAAGTTTTGTCATTTTTGCGATCAGGAGAGGGTTTAACCCTTTAATAATAATAACCTTAACTTTTCAAATGAAAAAAGGTAAAATGAAGCTTTGCGGAGTGTTTATATATCATGTATTTTTTTTTTAATATGCGAAAAATTTCGCCATGTAAAGTCGTCTTTTTTTCTCGAATAAATCTTGATCAGTCTCTATTCAGGGGAACTAAGTAAATGTTGCCTAGAATTTTCTATTGCTTGAAGACGGCTGCAAATTTCTAGGTGACCGTTTCATTCATGTACAATTTTCGAAACTTATGTAATAAATTCTCTACGATTATCTGAAGCTTAATTTTTCACATTTCACTCCCCAAGTAATGCTGTTTTTCGTAGAAACAGGAAACCTAATATTTTGGGATAAAATAAAAATGTGATTGAAAGAGGAATCAGAGCAATTCCCACGTTCGTAAAGAATAAATTGCTTCTAAAATTGTCGGGAAAATAATGCTGAAGTCCTTGTAATTTCGAAAAGATTCAAAGTCCCCTAGGATGACCAAATAGATACAAATTTTATAGCGCCGCTTAGAATGTATTTCTAGACTTCTGAAACCACTCTGGATAGCCTAAGAAGTGTTTTCAACGTATTTTGGAGGAAATCTCCGTTGGGGGCTCCTGATTCAGGTGCAATTTTCGAAGCTTATCTAAACAATTCCCTACGATTTTCTGAAGTTAATTTTTCAAATTTCCCTTCCCAAGTTACGCTATTTTTCGTAAAAAATGGAAGGCTAAAATTTTCTGATTCACAAATGTGATGAAGAGAGAAATCACTGAAATGTTTCACTTAATTTCGTCATGTCCGTCAAATTGCATCTAAAATTTTCTGAAAATAATACTCAAGCCCTTGTCTGAATTTCGACAAGACTCAAGTTTCCCTAGGATGACCTAACAGATACAAATTTTATAGCTCCACTTAGAATGCATTTCTAGAGATTTATAGATTAAAGAACTCTGGATAGCTTAAAAAGTGTTTTCAATGTATTTAGGAGGAAACCGTCGTTGGGTGTTCCTGTCCATTAACACTAACACAGGCCGGACCCTGGCACAGAGAATGTGCCATCGCTATGATACAAAAAGGCATGTAAGTCATCAGGCGAGTAAAATGACTTAAAGTAAGTACTAAAAAAGCTCGAAAGCTCCGGGATAGAGGGAAGCCTTAGAGACTTCCCTTCGGCAACTAATGAAAATTTGCGTACCAGAAGGTGGCCCAAAATGATCAGAATAACAACGTGCGTGAGTAAGCTAGAATGACTGCTATTCATTAACACAAGAGCCGCGATTAACAATTAGTTCATGCTCAGCGTGCGTACGTCGATATTGAGCACGCGGGAAGTTTGGAGATTGGAGAGCACGAAAGAGGCGTAAGAGTTGCACGAGACGCAGCCGAAAGCAACTCTAGCCTTTTCAGTGCTCTCCAAACTTCTCAAGTGCCCAATATCTCAACATACGCACTGCTGAAGCATGAACTAATTGTTCTATAACATTATCAAAGCTATCAATGCAGCAGTTAACTTACAATTTTATTATTGTAAGTAGGGCACGCTCAAGGCAGTACGCGTCAATGTTTACGTGACTAAATATTTTTTCCTCACAGTTAAGCTTATGTTTTTATCCTGAATCTGAGAGAAAGTGTACTCTAAAATGATTGTAAAATCATATTTAAGTGCCGGAAGACTATTAATTCTCCGAAAAATTGTTATTGAGAGAAAACAACTTTGCAAAGAATGATCTCAAATCCTAATAATTTCCCGAGCCTTTAGGCATACATGAACCACTGACCCACAAGTGAGCCTGCTCGCAGGCTAAGTGGTTAAAGGAGTACTCATGCGCAATTAGCACAAATGCAAAGAATTTTGTCGCAGAAAGAGACTTGGTGATGAAATTACCAGGGAAGACTGGCGTCAACTTGGGTATGGGCAGGTGAGGACACTTTGCTTAGTCCTCTCTGCCTTTTCATTAAAGGGACTGTGTTACGATAGTGCGCATGTGTTGTACGGTTCTTCTCAATGACTTCGAATTTTCTCGATAATACTTGCACAAAAATACAAAATATGGCGTTTAAAACTTCCCAAATGGACCAAATAGCTCTTGAATACTGATATCATGGCTTTCTCGGGCGTCTCAGGGTCGATGGAAGAGGATTTCTTCACCAAACGCCAATCTTGAAAAACTGTTCGCAAGAACAGAAATCAAGTTGCCGCACATACGCAGAGGCGTGTCACAGTCCCTTTAAGGAAATAGGCATATTTCGTTCAATGGTCTTCAGTGATTTTGAAAAAAAAAACAGTTTCTGGATTCTATAGCTGTTTATCGTAAAACATACGTTTCGAAAGGTATAGCGGATCAATCCGGTTTATGTTCGACCCCAGTTAAGAGAGTTGTCGAATTTTTTTCCGAGTCGTTGACTTTTTTTCTTTTTCTTTGTTTTTGTTTTCAAAAGAACAAACAATGACCGCCTGTCTGTATCACAAGAACGAAATGTGTCAAACCTTGGTTACCAAAGGTATCAGGGTCAGCAGTTACAGAGGTCTGGTATCGAAAATCAGGCAGATGGTCTGGCTGACTGGTTCGTAATCAAACACACCCGTGACATTACCTTGTCGCGCGATTTGCTCTCTAAATATGGTTTTGTGGATGCAAATGCAACACAGGTAGGAATAAATACTAAAAACAAGGGAAAAGGGAAAGGAGCCCTTTGAAGATGAGGAGAGAAATGTGCCGTTTTTATGTGAGACCTGCCGGTCTTAAGTTCCCAGGTCATTACCCGCGGGAGTAGCATGGTATTTCCCTCTTATCGTCTGAATTCTGGTATTTATTAATTAAATGGGCTTCACAATTCAAAGATAGTGCTTGTTCAGAACTCATGGAATTGCCGTTTGTATTTGCTTGTTTGTTTGTTGTTTCTTTAATTGACGTGTACTCGCAGATAATTTTTATTTTCCAAGTTGGCGAATCTGCCCGTCCGTTGTTCTGTTTTTTCGACGAATTCGGCGAGTATGCGAGTGAAGCGAGCGCGAGAAAAAGGAAACAAAACAACTCTAGTTTCTTCTTTCCCCACCTCCACCCCCTTACACTTGCCCTCAATAAATTCCCCGTGGGTCACACCATACCGGATACTTTTTGCGCGGCAACAAAAATTAAACCATATCAGATAGGGCCTCTGTTCACACACAAGAACTGTAAGTTAAGCGGCGCGATTTCTGTGACGGAGCAAAGCTGCGCCGTGCCGATCTCGAAATTAAAGTGAAGCGTCACAAATCGTATAGGTTTTGGGGCATACTTTGGTGCAGTGTGAACACTTATTTGGCCCGTCGCGGAAGTAAATAAACAGGAACGAGGCCTGAAACCCACTGGGACGGAAGTAAATATTCAGGGGTGAATACTGGAATTTAATGGACCAAACCCTCCTGGTCAACCGCTCCGGCACGATGTTCGACGTGTGGTGAGCGACTTGTGCCACAGGCCGTTCCTGTTCATCCGATGCCAGATAGCATTTTGTGGCACCACGTAAAACCATCCAGTACAGTATGGACAAAGCCTTAGTTTCAAAACGATCTCTAGATATATAGGGTCTATGAACAGGCTAGTTCTTTGTACATATACACTTCTTTGTGCGATGAAGAATCTAAGTTCCGACTGTTATATCCAACTATTAAGTGTTTTCTTGACTTTCGGATTCTTACACCTTGTTTAAGACTTTCGATACTCAGTTCATTTACAAGGAAAGATTAGCTTGAAATCCTGCTTAAAATAGAGTGATGAACTTCATTTTCGAAATTATTTTCATAACTTTTTCCTCTCTTTTTGTTTTCCCCAGAACAGCAATCCACAACCTAGAGGATCGAAGCCTTCAATGTGAGTAGAAATACCGTGACTTGCATGGATAGAAAGTAATATTTATTTAATTACCTACTTACTTACTTATTCATCATTTATAAAGAAACATCTGGTTTAGTACGTAACTGAGAACCTAATTCAAACAGATTCCTGTAAAAACAAAACGAAACAAACAAAGAGAATCAATACAAGATTATATTGAAGACTAGCACACTAAACGTATGTAGACACGCGACAATGAAAAGATTCAAGGGACACAGCCTGGAGAGTGAAATGCCGTTTCACCAATGCAAAGAACTGAATATATTTAAGTCTGTTGCAGATCATATATTATATTAGAGGGAAGGGGAGGAGTTTATTCTGACTATACTTTATCTACTAATTAAAAGGAGTTTTGTTTTGCCCTATTCTCAAGTATTGAAAAAGAAGGATAACATTGCCAACAATTTGGGGAGGTGACTAAGTGAGGAAACGAACAGCTTCTTTTAGACTGGAAGGAACTACCCAGATATTCACACCCCTTGCCCTTTTATATACCATTTTTGACAGAGAAGGTACCCCTTTCGTATACCTTCTATTTGAAAAATGGTACTCCTTTCACATACCTAGTTTAGAACTTTGCATCTCTTTTAACTGCTGTAAGGGCACTGTCTGTTAAATAGGAATCAATCACAAAACCAGAAAGTTTCCTCGACATTTTTACAGCCATAGAATGTATCTGTCAGCCCTTCTGAGTCCTTTAACAGACTGAAATGTCACATTAATTTCGTACCCTTTCATGCACCTTAACTTGTAAAATCCCCACACTTTTACAAACCTGCAGCTTAATAAAGGTACCCCTTTGGGGTTGAGCCTCCCCGTATTGCATAGTCCATCATAGGGGGTATCCCTCTGGGTCTCTACTTGATTCATGTGGCAATAAGATGAATATAGAATGTGACCATTTCAAATAGTGATATGAACGACTAACTCTTTTTTGCAAAACCAATAAAATAAAGCATACAGACGCCTGCGCAGGAGCGCATAAAATTTGGGGGTATAATATTTGCTCTGATTACTTGGTTTTATTCATTCTACCAATAAAAATCTAGGTATGGGTAGAAGATAATCTTCCAGTGGAAAGCTAAGGGGATATTCTTTTCTCATGTTTGGGTACTAGAGTGAAGCGCAGGATTAATTACCAAAAAAAACAAGAATCAGTTTTGTAGCTTGGGGCATTAATTGGCCGTTTTCACACTAGAGACTGATTATCCGTCTGAGACGAAAAACCCCATCTTCAAAACCCTTCAAAATTGACGGATAAACAGACAAATCAAGTCAGGTGGATTGTTCACCCGTTCCATTTTCAAATTATCCAACCACCATGCAAGTGAGTCTTTAGTAGAAGTAGAACGTCATACGCTTTTTGCATCAAAGGAAACTCGGGAAAAAATCCGAGCCCCAGATGGGATTCGAACCCACGAACCTCCGTGGCGGATCGTGGGTTCCAATCCCATCTGGGGCTCGGATTTTTTCTCGAGTATCATATTTTCAAATTAAGACGTTTTATCTATCTGACGCGAATTATCCAACGGATAACCCGTCTCATATGAATAATCCTTCTCTAAAGTGAAAATGACCATACAAACGCATTTTCTTCTCTCCATACTTCTAGCTCCCCACCGCCCCCGCCAACCTTCAAGAATTAGTTCAAACAAGAGACAGTTGGAAAATCCAGAAGAAAGGTATCAATGTTCTGGCTGGGAAACGAAAACGAGTTTTGGTTCGAAAAACGAGACTCCGAGCCACTTTGTTGTCAATCCTTAGTGTTGTAACAATATCATTTCTGTTTCAGATTCATCTGTTCATATTGTGGCAGAATTCCCGCATTGTAGCATCAACACTGAGGTGCTCTTCACGAATTCACTTCTCAACTCAATCCGTTCAGAACTGCTTGCTTTTTCCCTCCTTTTGTGAAATGAAGGCATTAGAGGTCAAGGAAGGCTGCGGATCATTCACGACTGAGACTGAATGTATCAATATGTATTTTAAACGACTTCTTAGAAGTGATCACAATTACACAGAGCGCTGGAAACCTCTATCGTTTGCAATCAGCGGTAAATTGTATGCGAGTTTTTATGAAGATAGATGTGCCACGTTTTTAATGAAGAACACTAGTATTTTACATTTGTATAGTTTTGACAGGTAAAACAAATATTTATTAGGAAAAAAATTTTAGTCTATTTTAAACAGGACTTTGTATAGATAGTTCTAAATTAAATACAAGAGAATCTTTCTATATTATTTTACTTCCAAATTTAAGTGATTAGATCACTGTATTTTTAATGTGTTTTCGTTAACTAAAAGCTTTAAACTACTATTTGCTGAAAGGAACGCCTTTTATTATTAGCGGGGCTCCCACAGAGCCCCCTACTCATGTAATATGGTCAACCTCTTTTTATTTGGTTGTCACGTGATTAACCGAGCGTGCGTACGTACGTACGTACCTACATATTAGTAATCACAGGCCAGGAGTTCAGGCTTCAGGCGTAATCACTGATTGTTTATTGCGACAGTGCTGTTTCGTATGGTCCGAAATTGTAGGACCACACTCATCAGGCAACTTCAACGATTGACCGTTAAAATTTAAAGCTGGCTTTGAAATTTGGGTGCTTGTTATAGGGATGCGTTAAGAGATTGTATCTAGGTAACAGATGGATTGTGTCGTTACTCTATACGTACGCGTCTACAGATTGTACGTGTGGGGTAGGGGAGACCATCAAAAGGAAGGGGGGGGGGGGGTGTCTCAGGCGGGTCCTTGGAAACCCCACATCTTTAATA
>BOPM01000738.1:117062-128896 GCA_022179025.1 Porites australiensis
ATGGCGATTCGGGAAATGAGTCGCAAATCCGGCAACCGCATGTAAGCAAAATTTATTGAGGTTAGTTGTAAGGTTTTTTCTCCGTTTTTCTCTCTAAAACAAAACAAGGTAAACAGTAAAAACAGTCAAAATTAAAAAGAAGGATGATGGTGATTGAAATTAGCATAATTTCACCTTGCACGAGCTGCACCGGCATTTATAAAATACACCTCATCTAGTTATGAAACACGATCTGCTGTCTTTTAGTTTTGCCATGGATGACATGGATGAGATTTTCCTTCGTGTTTTAGACAGTACTAAGTTGTTTTTGTTTTGGAATAACATCGACATTGGCGAGTAGTACAACGAAAATATAATTCAGTGAAAGAGTTATGGAAGTAATAAGAGAAACCCTTGGAAAGAGATGATTGTCTACTCCAACTAAACCTCCCGCAAAAAATAGCAACATTTGCCTCTCGGAGACAGCGCACCAGCACAAAGGAACAAGGAAGAAGTGCAAGAAAACAAATCAAGCCGCCATAATTCAGTAACAGCGGCAGTGTCTAATGGACAAACCACATCGCAAGCCCTGACCGAAGTCGAAAACAAGCGACATTTCTAAGCAGAGTCCCAGTCCACTGCATCACACCTTTTTGCTCGGACGCGTTCGTTTCACCGCCCAACCTTTATCCGCCCTTATTTTAGGCGAAGCCTCGTAGGCGGGGGTCTTTTGATATCTACCCGAAACTCGTTCAACAGGTAAGCTTTATATATCGTTTATTTGATTCTTTTTCTTCGTTATATGTTGAGATCATGTATGTAATGTGCCGGCGTTTTGTATTTTGATGTTGGGGAAATAAGGCCCAGTTCAGACGTCGTGCTTCTGCCGTGCCGAACTAAATTCAGGAATTAAGTTCGATAAAAGCACGGCGTCTGAATCAAACTTTTGAATTAAGTTCGGCAAGCAATTAAGTTCGACAAGCGCTGCCGTGCTACAAGACTCTGGTACGGCAGCGATTCAAACGCAGTCCTTCTGCCGCGCTGAACAAAATTCATAAATTATATTAATGTATTTTGGCGAGATTGCGTTCCCACGTGGAGTTGGGAGAAGAATTGTTACAAGGCATCAGCAAATCCTGAATTTGGTTCGACTCTGGCACGACGTCTGAATCAAAGTTGTTTTCCTGCCGTGCTATAGTCGAACCAAATTACAATTAAGTTCGGCACGGCAGAGGCACGACGTCTGAACTGGGCCTTAGAGGAATTTTGTGGCTTTGAAAGGCCATGAAGATATACTATTTAAATTACACAATACGAAACCATTTGTATAACTACTGAACTAGTTTAGAAATTAGTTTCCTCTGGTTTGTTTGTTTTTTTGGCTCTATTTTAAAACCAAGTTACTCAGTCATTAATAAATCTTTAAACATAGTAGACTTTTAAATGAAAATGCTTTAAAACTAAATTTGCTAAATTTTGAGTCGAATCATCTATTGGTCCAAATCGAAAGTTTGGGGGTCAGTTCTAGTTCTTAACTAGTTGAAAGACCCTACCCTGAAGTGCACAATCAGAATAAGTCACTGACGCATTTAGATGAATAGTTTAGTAAGTACGCTTTATTGCTGTGTTGATTCTTATATTTTTGTTTCAACATTGTTATAACTTTTCCCCCGGGCCCGGGGAGGGGGGGGGGAGTACTCCCTTACAAGAGGCTAATAGTGATGTAACAAGAACAAGAAGTCCAAAGACTACTGCAAAGCTGATTTAAAACAACGTATATTGTTTTTTATAACAATATTTCGGCTGGCCATACCAGCCCTCTTCAGGTTTACAGATGTTATTGAACTTATGTAGCAATCACAGTATCATATAAATGAAGAATGTCGCAATAAAAGGAAGAGGCGGAAATGACGTACAACATAAAAACTGGGAAGGAAAAATACTAAGGATATGGATTACAATAATTCGTCACGGCGGTTTAGGGCCGCTGGATGGCGTCGCATTTTCACGACTGGAGTCACTATAATGGAGTCGCATTTTCAATAGATTTACTAGAATGGGGTCGTAAATTTTCGGATTTGGGGGGTAAGTAGGGATTCAAAATGGGAAGATTCTCGGTTAAAAAAATCAGGAAGTTGTTGTCTATTAAATTTAACAATAAGCTCGCATTGACCGCATTACATTCCGCCTCTTGAAACCACACTGATAAGGTAGATGCATAAATAGAAAGTGACTAAGTTGGGATCGCGAAAATTACATTTTCCAAAGAGTTACTAAAATGGGGTCTATAATCGGCCAAACAATAGACTATAATGGGGTAGGGGCTCTGAGAGGCCAGCGGCACATACCCAGCAAACATTAACCCAAGTACCCCCCCACCCCCCCGGTAACTTTTCTAGAAAAAGTTGCACAGGTCGTGAGAACGCGCACGTTTCGACAACTTTGAAAGCAAGCCAAGTGTTTTCAAATGATTAGCTTTATTTTAATCTCATCAGTATTCTTAGAGGTTAACTCACACATTTCTTTTGGAGATTTAACGGCCCTAAGAATGCCTAGTTAGGTTTTACATTGAGTCTAGGATACAGCCGGCATTTGGTTCCATCCGGCCACTTTTTAGCCGAGGAGTCAGAGTTATCTTTCTCTAGTTCAATGCTGACAAAAGAACAAGGACAATCCGGCGAGTTAGACTAATTTAAAACGGTTGCACTTTGAAGCTAGGTTAAACTAATATCGTGTTGAATTTTTGTTGCCATTCTTTTGCTGAGCTTTTCTGGCTAAGTTTTGGTTTCCAAGCCCTTAGTACTCCTTGATACTACGACACACTGCATTCAAATGATAGTTAGTTGGAGCATCTTTTTAACTCCATGTCAGTCTGACGTGGAATTTTATTTGTGTGCGTTTGAAGGCAAAGCTATGACTAAGAATTGCGTCAGACTTAAGGCGTTTATTTTATTGATCGATATTCCTTTTGAATTAAGAGAGCATTATCAGCATGGTTACGGCAACGTCTTGAATGTACGTGGTTGATTGGGGCCCGTGGATTTGGCAAATGCTGTGCAAATCGTTTGCCTACGATATCGAACGATATTTCTGGCGATAGTACATGGTCGTTTGTAGTATCGGAAACAAAGACAAAATGAAACGTATACTGTGTGGCTAGGCAGTATCATGATTCAAGATACGTACCGGCACTGGATCAGGCAAATTTACACTCGCGCCGTCGAGCTTGCCACCCATCCCGGCGTTTTTCATCGCATTTCCCACTGCAGCAAAACGAAGTTTGAAAAAGAAAATGATCAGTTGCTCAAAACAACCTCAAACCTTTTCTTTGCACCTCTCAATGGTTTTGTCTACTTGTGTCTCACACGTTCTCTACTATTTACCAGCAGCCAGATTCCAGAATACTCGAGTCTTCTTCATGAATTTTATTTTATTTGAACCAAGATGAGAGATTTGAACACAACTCAGAAATAAGCAGGAAAAAGCTTGCAGTCATCTTTGCTATGTTAACTTGCTTGCTTTGAACTTTTGTCAATTTTTTTTTGATTTTGAACACTACAGCAGTAATAAGAAATGTTAATTTTACGAGTGGAATCGTCTGTGTTCAGTCGGGGTGGCAATTACCAGTAGAAGCTGTTTTAGATTTAATCGTGTATCTCAGTAAAGGAAAAACAATTTTACAAACCAAACAGAGGTATCGAGAGGTAACTAATATTAACATCTCTCAGCGAGATGTAAACCATTTTTGTACTTTGTTTAATTCTTATCTTCGTCAAGACAATCCAGTCTTTTAAATCTTGAAAGTTAACTTTAAGATCGTTTGGCGTAGATTCACAGAACAGTCAACTTTCTGTAAGACGTCCGTCCTATAGAGTCAAGAGAGTCGAATAAATGGAGTCAAGAAAGGCAGGGACCAACTCTAGGTGTCCGTTTTACAGAGGTGTTCGTCTTATAGAGATGCCAGTTAACATGCAGATAATCAACTGTATTCTTTCTTATGAGCCTGATCTGCTGTAAATTATTTTAGATCCTAAAAGTCCCTGTTTGGGGATCAGGAGATAAAACAGTACATGCAGGGCTGATGAATGACTCCCGATTTGTGTGGACATCGGCGCTTGATCGCTTATTAAAGGCCCGGCTCGGCCTCTTACAATTGTGAGTGAAGATAGCGACAGAACTCAGAGCAAAACATTGAAAGTCAAGAATATGCACTACACATACAAATTTAATTACATACTGAAAGATACGTTCTAGAGTGATTTTGAGTAACCCATAAAATTGGTAGTAGAATACTACGCACTATTACGCCTCCTTTCGAATTAGTGCACCTCTCCCTCGCGCGCTCTCGACTTAAATTAAATAAGCCCTAGGGCGCTTATTTGAGCGTAAACGGTATTTTTACATTTTAAGTTGTTGTGTAATTCGTAACACCCTTACGGTACCTATGGACGGTTTTACACTAAAAAGTGCTCTATGAACATTCATTCGCAATTAAAATATCACAGGTTTAACTGAACCCTATGCACTACACATTGACTCTCTGAAAGAGCCGACGCACTTGTTATACATAGAACGCTATATTCATTATTTTATTGCGGAAGTTCAGTAGAAGTTTTAGATTTTCATGCATTGATACCCCTCGCTATCACTTGACATAACTTTGTTTTAAGTGATTGCGCAAGACTAAAAGAACAGTGTATTTCGCAACACTGTATAAAGGTCAAACTGTCATGTTTTATATTTCCCTTCAGCGCGAAAAATTTCCGGTTAGTTTCGTAATTTTAAATAATTCTGCCAACTAGACAAGAGTTAATTAAGTAATTATATTTAGACATAGTAATAGATTCGCCACTTATGGCATAAACTCCTCTTCTAGAAAATATATTTATATATATTAACAAGCTTCTTAGAAATTCTGACAATGACGTAGTCAGTAAACCTTCTAAACAATACTGTTATTAAAACTGACTAATGACTTACAATATAGAGATATCCATCACCTAGGTTTAAGTAAATTGCGCAATGTAAGGTTTGCCACAAGAGCGGTTTGTTGACTTACTGAGTGTGTGCTGCCCTGTTTTTTAAAGATCCAGTTACGACAGGTACGAGTCTGACTTATTTATTTTTTGAATTATCTGGTTTGCAACCCAACCATAATTTGATGAGTTAAGTTAGCAGACTCTTAACATTGAGTTTCGGAATATTAGGTAAGTCTCGACGGAATTTTGAATCTTGTCCAACTGGTTAAGTGGGTACTCCTTTTACTAGTAGTTATTGCCTCGGATGTAAAGAGGAAATACCAGCTATATATAGTAATAAAACAGTTATGTTGAAAGGTGGCTGGTTAGGCAGTTTTTTTTCCGGACGGTCAAACTGCTTATCACGGCTGCTCGACTTATTCACTTTGATAAGAGGCAAATTTCGCAGTTTAAGCACCTTCCACTCACCGCCCCTCCCGTCTCTTCCCGATCTACCTCCCCCAGGGGCCTCATTGGACTAAGCAATGATACATCGCAGCACCAAATTAACCAGTCAGGTAAACTGTTTAAAATTATACTAAATCATGCTTTACACCAGCCTACAGTTGAAATATCGTGAGAATTGCCTTGCAAGATTACATCCCACCCACCCGGAACCATTTGGAAGGCTTCCAATGTTGCGCAAGAGTTGCGAGAAAGCGTTAAACAAGTAAAGCCGGCTGAATTAAACATGCATGTTTTAGTTTTGTAGAGTTTACAGCCGAAAGTAGCATCAGGATGGCCTGTAACGTTATGACACGATGCCGCATTAGACAAACAGACTCGATGAGTTGGAAAATAAAAACTCGCTGAAAATTGGCGATAATTTAAGAAGAAAAATGGCAAATGGGAATAACAATTCCAAAAAGTTTTAACATGCAATGCCTTTGAACTGTGCATTAGAAAGATCAGTCATGCACCTTTTGATAAAAGCTGGGATTTGCTTTCTTCTTATCTCAATATTTTGAAATGACTCCTGAGTTCAAACCTTTCACAATATTATTACTGTTCAACAAAACCAGTTTAACCAGTAATGTGACTTTGATGGCTTGATTGCGCAATTTTAGGCGAAGCCCTGTACGCGGGGGTCTTTTGATATCTACCCGAAACTCCCCCGAAACTCGTTCAACAGGTAAGCTTTATATATCGCTTCTTTGATTCTTTTTCTTCGTTATCTATTGAGATCATGTATGTAATGTGTGTACGTTTTGTATTTTGATTTTGGGGAAATTTAATGAATTTTGTGGCTTTGAAAGGCCATGAAGACATACTATTTAAATTGCGCAATACGACACCATTTGTGTAACTACTCAACTAGTTTAGAAATTAGTTTCCTCTGGTTTGTTTTTTTTTGGTTTTTTTTTTTTGGCTCTATTTTCAAACCAAGTTACTCAGTCGTTAATAAATCTTTAAACACAGTAGACTTTTCATGAAAATACTATAAAGCTAAATTTGTTAAGTTTCGAGTCGGATCATCATAGGTCCAATTAAGTATTGCGCAAATCGAAAGTTTTGGGGGTCAATTCTAGGTCTTGACTCGTTGAAAGACCCAACCTTGAATTGCACAATCAGAGTAAGTCGCTGACGCATTTAGATGAATAGTTTAGTAGGTAAGCTTTATTGCTGTGTTGATTCTTACATTTTTGTTTCAACATTGTTCTAACTTTTCTAGAAGAGGCTGAACAGGTCGTGCGAACGCGCACGTTTCAACTCACAACTTTTAAAACAAGTCAGTTGTTTTCAAATGATTAGCTTTATTTTAATCTCATCAGTATTTTTAGAGTTTAACTCACACGCTTCTTTTGGAGAGTTAACGGTCGCTACGAATGTCTAGTTAGGTTTTACATCGAGTCTAAGGATACAGCATCTGGCTCCATCCGGCCACTATTTAGCCGAGGAGTCAGAGTTATCTTTCTCTAGTTCAATGCTGACAAAAGAACAAGGACAATCCGGCGAGTTAGACTAGTTTAAAACGGTTGCACTTCGAAGCTAGGTTAAACTAATATCGTGTTGAATTTTTGTTGCCATTCTTTCGCTGAGTGTTTTCTGGCCTAAGTCTTGGTTTCCAAGCCCTTAAATTAGTACTCCTTGATAGTACGACACACTGCATTCAAATGATAGTTAGTTGGAGCATCTTTTTGATTCCATGTCAGTTTGACGTGGAATTTGATTTGTCTGCGTTTGAAGGCAAAGCTGTGACTAAGAATTGCGTCAGACTTAAGGCGTTTATTTTATTTGAATTAAGAGAGCATTATCAGCATGGTTACGCCAACGTCTTGAATGTACGAGGTCGATTGGGGCCCGTGGATTTGGCAAATGCTGTGCAAATCGTTTGCCTACGATATCGAACGATATTTCTGGCGAGTTGTCGATAGTATATGGTCGTTTGTAGTATCGGAAACAAAGACAAAATGAAACGTATACTGTGTGGCTAGGCAGTATCATGATTCAAGATACGTACACTGGATCAGGCAAATTTACACTCGCGCCGTCGAGCTTGCCACCCATCCCGGCGTTTTTCATCGCATTTCCCACTGCAGCAAAACGAAGTTTGAAAAAGGAAATGATCAGTTGCTCAAAACAACCTCAAACCTTTTCTTTGCACCCCTCAATGGTTTTGTCTACTTGTGTCTCTCACCTTCTCTACTATTTACCAGCAGCCAGATTCCAGAATACTCGAATCTTCTTCATTAAATTTTATTTTATTTGAACCTACCAAGAGAGATTTGAACACAAGTCAGAAATAAGCAGGAAAAAGCTTGCAGTCATCTTTGCTATGTTAACTTGCTTGCTTTGATAGTTTGTCGAATTTTTTCTGATTTTGAACACTACAGCAATAACAAGAAATGTTACTGTTACGAGTGGAAACGTCTGTGTTCAGTCGGGGTGGCAGTTACCATTAGATTTAGCTGTTTTAGATTTAATCGTGTATCTCAGTAAAGGAATAACCATTTTACAAACCAAACAGAGGTATCGAGAGGTAACTAATATTAACATTTCTTAGCGAATAAAATATGTAAACCATTTTTGTACTTTGTTTAATTCTTTATATCTTCGTCCAGACAATCCAGTCTTTTAAATCTTGAGAGTCAACTTTACGACCGTTTGGCGTAGATTCACAGAACAGTCAACTTTCTCTAAGACGTTGGACACCTTTGGTACCGGCAGTAAGAGTCTGTCCTATAGTGTCAAGAGAGTCAAATAAATGGAGTCAAGAAAGGCAGGGACCAACTCTAGGTGTCCGTTTTACGGAGATGTTAGTCTCATAGAGATGCCCGTTAAGAGAGAATGAACTGTATTCAGTCTTTCTTATGAGCCTCAGTGATCTGCTGTTGGTTATTAATAGATCCTATAAGACCCTGTTTGGGGACCAGGAGATAAAACAGTACATGCAGCCAGGCTGATGAATGACTCCCAATTTGTGGACATCGCTTGATCGTTTATTAAAGGCGCGGCTCGGCCTCTTACAATTGTGAGTGAAGATAGCGACAGAACTCAGAGCAAAACGTTCAAAGTCAAGAATATGCACTACACAGACAAATTTAATTATATACCGAAAGATACGTTCTAGAGTGATTTTAAGTAACCCGTAAAATTGCTAGTAGAATACTACGTACTATTACACCTCCTTTCGAATTAGCGAACCTCTCCCTTGCTCTCGACTTAAATTAATTAAGCCCTAGGACGCTTATTTGCGCACAAACGGTATTTTTACATTTTAAGTTGTTGTGTAATTCGTAACACCCTTACGGTACCTATGGACGGGTTTACACAAAAACGTGCTCTATGAACATTCATTCGCAATTAAAATATCACACGGGTTTAAATGAACCCTATGCACTGAACACATTGACTCTTTGGCAGAGCCGACGCACTTGTTATACATAGAACGCTATATTCATTATTTTATTGCGGGAGTTCAGTAGAAGTTTTAGATTTTCATGCATTGATACCCCTCGCTATCACTTGACATAACTTTGTTTTAAGTGATTGCACAAGACTAAAAGAACAGTGTATTTCGCAACACTGTATAAAGGTCAAACTGTCATGTTTTATATTTCCCTTCAGCGGGAAAAATTTCCGGTTAGTTTCGTAATTTTAAATAATTCTGCCAACTAGACAAGAGTTAATTATATAATAAGTAATTATATTTGTACATAGTAATGGATCGCCACTAATGGCATAAATTCATCTTCTAGAAAATATATTTATATTTATTAACAAGCTTCTTAGAAATTCTGACTATGACGTAGTCAGTAAACCTGTTAGTAAAAATAATTAATGACTTACAATATAGAGATATCCATCACCTAGGTTTAAATAAATTGCGCAATGTAAGGTTTGACACGAAAACGGTTTGATTACTTACTGTGTGCTGCTGTTTTTTAAAGATTCAGTTACGACAGGTACGAGTCTGACTTATTTATTTTTTGAATTATCTGGTTTGCAACCCAAGCATAATTTGATGAGTTAAGTTAACAGACTCTTAACATTGAGTTTCGGAATATTAACTAAGTCTCGACGGAATTTTGAATCTTGTTCAACTGATTAAGTGGGTACTCCTTTTACCAGTAGTTATTGCCTCGGATGTAAGGAGGAAATACCAGCTATATAGTAATAAAACAGTTATGTTGAAAGGTGGCTTGTAAGGCAGTTTTTTTTCCGGAAGTTCGAACCGCTTATCACGGCTGTTCGGCTTATTCATTTTGATAGGAGGCAACTTTCGCTGTTTAAGCACCGTCTGCCATTTTTGTACTTTGTTTAATTCTTACCTTCGTCCAGACAATCCAGTCTTTTAAATCTCGAAAGTTAACTTTAAGATCGTTTGGCGTAGATTCACAGAACAGTCCACTTTCTCTAAGACGTGGGACACCTTTGGTACCGGCAGTAAGCGTCCGTCCGTCGAATAAATGGAGTCAAGAAAGGCAGGGACCAACTCTAGGTGTCCGTTTTACAGAAATGTTCGTCTTATAGAGATGCCAGTTAACAGATAATCAACTGTATTCTTTCTTATTCATGAGCCTCAGTGATCTGCTGTAGATTATTCAAGATCCTAAAAGACCATGTTTGGGGACCAGGAGATAAAACACTACATGTAGGGCTGATGAATGACTCCCAATTTGTGGACATCGCTTGATCGTTTATTAAAGGCGCGGCTCGGCCTCTTACAATTGTGAGTGAAGATAGCGACAGAACTCAGAGCAAAACATTCAAAGTCAAGAATATGCTCTACACACACAAATTTAATTATATACTGAAAGATACGTTCTAGAGTGATTTTAAGTAACCCGTAAAATTGCTAGTAGAATACTACGCACTATTACACCTCCTTTCGAATTAGCGAACCTCTCCCTCGCTATCGACTTTTAAATTAAATAAGCCCCTAGGGCGCTTATTTGGGCACAAACGGTATTTTTACATTTTAAGTTGTTGTGTAATTCGTAACACCCTTACGGTACCTATGAACGGGTTTACACAAAAACGTGCTCTATGAACATTCATTCGTAAAATATATATCACAGGTTTAACTGAACCCTATGCACTGAACACATTGACTCTCTGACAGAGCCGACGCACTTGTTATACATAGAACCCTATATTCATTATTTTATTGCGGAAGTTCAGTAGAAGTTTTAGATTTTCATGCATTGAGACCCCTCGCTATCACGTGACATAACTTTGTTTCAAGTGATTGCACAAGACTAAAAGAACAGTGTATTTCGCAACACTGTATAAAGGTCAAACCTTCATCTTTTATATTTCCCTCCAGCGGAAAAAATTTCCGGTTAGTTTCGTAATTTTAAATAATTCTGCCAACTAGACAAGAGTAATTGAGTAATTTATTTTAATTAGACATAGTAATACTTCGGCACTAATGGGATAAATTCAGCTTCTAGAAAATATATTTATATATAATAACAAGCTTCTTAGAAATTCTGACTATGACGTAGTCAGTAAACCTGTTAGTAAAAATAACTAATGACTAAAGATATCCATCACCTAGGTTTAAGTAAATTGCGCAATGTAAGGTTTGCCACAAGAGCGGTTTGTTGACTTACTGAGTGTGTGCTGCCCTGTTTTTTAAAGATTCAGTTACGACAGGTACGAGTCTGACTTATTTATTTTTTGAATTATCTGGTTTGCAACCCAAGCATAATTTGGTGAGTTAAGTTAACAGACTCTTAACATCGGGTTTCGGAATATTAAGTCTCGACGGAATTTTGAATCTTGTCCAACTGGTTAAGTGGGTACTCCTTTTACTAGTAGTTATTGTCTCGGATGTAAAGAGGAAATACCAGCTATATAGTAGTAAAACAGTTATGTTGAAAGGTGGCTGGTAAGGCAGTTTTTTTTTTCCGGACGGTCGAACTGCTTATCACGGCTGCTCGACTTATTCACTTTGATCACAGGGAGCCCACACAATCTGTTTGTGTAGCCGATTGTTATTTTATAGTAAATGTACTGGATTTACCGTTTGCTTCACCTATAGCGATATATCGCTAACTATGTATATAAATCAATGATAAATAAACGTTGAATTACCTTACCTGTGGTATATAGTCGTCCTTTTACCTCCAAAGCGGTTTTTTGAGCGATTTTGAAGGAGTTTGAGTTCGCCGTTGACTGACAACGCCGAACTCAAACTCCTTCAAAATCGCTCAAAAAAACCGCTTTTGAGGCAAAAGGACGACTATACACCACAGGTAAGGTAATTCAACGTTTATTTATCATTGATTTATATACATAGTTAGCGATATATCGCTATAGGTGAAGCAAACGGTAAATCCAGTACATTTACTATAAAATAACAATCGGCTACACAAACAGATTGTGTGG